>CABHPQ010161633.1:0-31873 GCA_902168405.1 Peromyscus aztecus | reverse complement strand
TGGAAAGGAAGCTCTGATTTTGTTTCCACAGAAAGCCAGAGGCTATGGATTTGTTCCAGATTAAGATATATCAGGTTTGGCCAGCCAAGACCGCCTGAAAGGTCTCTGATGACACCATGGCTCAGATGATCCAACATCCAGAACCATTTCAAGGCAACTGACTCAGACGATACACCCTCACGGACTACTTCATGATCCTAAAATTTTCTTTATGTCCCCATAAGATACAGCGCCCCCCCCTCCAGCAGGAAGTAGTAAGAGAAGCTGCACCCAAATTCCCAAATTATATATAATTTACTTTAAGGTTAAAACCTTCCTTTTGGAAAAAAAAAGGGGGGGGGAAGTGCTGTGGGATGTTCTGTATGGCAAATGTGTTGCTAATAAAACACTGATTGGCCTGTGGCTAGGCAGGAAGTATATGCGGGACTAACAGAGAGAATAAAAAGAACAGGAAGGCAGAGGGAGTCTCTGCCAGCTGCCACCAGGACAAGCAGCATGTAAAGATGCCGGTAAGCCACGAGCCATGTGGCAAGGTATAGATTTATAGAAATGGATTAATTTAAGATATAAGGACAGTTAGCAAGAAGCCTGCCACGGCCATACAGTTTGTAAGCAATATAAGTCTCTGTGTTTACTTGGTTGGGTCTGAGCGGCTGTGGGACTGGCAGGTGAGAGAGATTTATCTTGACCGTGGGCCAGGCAGGAAAACTTAAGCTACAGTGTCACCTTTCCTGGGATATGACACATCATGTGGACTCCTTTATGCCCAGTGGTCTAAAACCCCAACTAGAAGAACTCTGTGTAAAAGAAGACAGCCATGTTTCAACCCAAGAACTTCCCTGTGGTGGGTGTACCAGAGGCCTCTTAGCATGCTGTTGTCATGTGGTATTGACCTTGATGAGTACTCATGGTTGAGTCCCGGTGGGGAAAGATCCAGTGACCATTCCACAGATGATGCACAAAAGCACAAGTTTGTTCAAGTGGTTCCTAACCAGTTTAGGTAGATCTCTTCTCAGGCTGCTTCCTAGAGCAGCTGCTGAGGACTGGGATGTGACTCAGTTGAGAGCATTTGCCAAGCAAGCATTCATCCACACTGCAGGACACCAGGTGCACACCGCTAATCAAAGCACTCCAGAGGTAGAAGCAGGAGGGTCACAAGTTTAAAGACCTCTTCGGCTACATGACACCGTTTCAGAACAACAGCAACAAAAGGAGACATGGAGGCCCAGCTATCAGCCTGCAGTAGCTGGCTCGTGGAACCTTCCAAGCACCATGTCTACACTGCTCTCAATTTCATCTGTTTTAGCAGAAATTTGTTCCTAGACTTTTTGGCAAACATCAATCATTTCTCTAGATTCTTCTTGCCTGGTATATTAGTTATTTCTCTATTGCTATGAGAAAACACCAGGACCAAGGTAACTTATAGAAGAAAGAGTTTGAGTTTACAGTTCCAGAGGGGTAACAGCCCATCATGGTGGGAGGCGTGGCAGCAGGCAGGCCTGGCATCCGGAGCAGGAAGCTGAGATCTCGCATCCTCGCCAGCAAGCATGAAGTGTATGTGTGCATGGGGTGGGGGTGAGGGGACTGGAAGGAAAAGCAAACTGTGAAGTCTCAAAGCCTGCCTCCCATGACAAACGTCCTCCAGCAAATGAGACCACCTAAAACTCCCCATACAGCATCAACTGAGAGTTAAGTGTTCAAATACCTGAACCTACAGAGACATTCTCCTTCAAACCTCCACACCTAGGTTATCAGAGGGAATGAAATGCTGTTCTTGGGTTCAGTGGGAGACTGGATTGGAGAAGGCAGCTTCAGCTGCTGCCATTCCTGCAGCCCCTGAGCCTTACAGCACCTCACAGCCAGGCCTCCAAGCTTCCAATCCAGGCTTGTGGGCTGAGCAAGTTATCTTCTCATGATGTCCCCTTCTGTCCTTACACTGCTCCCTGTGAGTGGGGTATACGTCCTTGCACCTTTGGTATCAGACCTGGCTAGGTGACTTGCTCTAGCTTGTAATAGGGACATAGATGTGCCAGTTCTGAGCCTACGGTGACAGAAGGATTGCTTTTAGTTTCTATCTGTCTTTCTGAAGGTTCTGATACTCACAGTGGGATGAGCTGAAGAGTGAGTAACCCAAGGGATACCTCAGCAGAATCCACAACTGGAAGCACAGCTGCCCAGCCAACCCCCAGTCTCATGAGTAAGAAAGGCGTGTGCTAGTTGTCAAGATCATTTGTTACCCGGCATTGTTGGACCAATAGCTGACCAACACATTTCAGTCATTCTAGTGCCCCAGACTTTCCAGTCCAAAAAAAAAAAATGCGTAACATAGAGGTACAAGAGAAAGACAAAGGAAGGTATAGCTCACAGTTTGTGAGAGATGGAGGATGTCAGGATGACGTATTGACATTGGAGTTGTCATTATGACAATGGATTGGCTTTGCTTGTCTCTTGTCCTATATTTCAAAAGCAAGTCTCTAAATTATTGATGACTTTGGTGGACTCAGATGCTCTCTAATTAATGATGGAGGTTTTCCTGGATGAAGGCAAAAACGGATTCCCTGGAGTAAAAGCTTTCCTCATTGACTTATTTAATCACTGTCCTGTTTGAACAAGGCTTTGGGGTGTCCTTGCCATCAAACAGCAGGGTATCATTCCAGGAAGGAGAGGGTGGGATGAAGCAGATGACCTCTTAGGAAAATTAACCGAGGCTGTTACTCCTTTTAGGAGTTTAGAAGATACTCTTGGACACCTGCATGCAGGGACAGCATGGATATTGCAGATCCCACCATCCCATCAGCTTCCTCCAGAGGGTGTGTACCATAGCAACACCTCCTGCTCCCTGGATCCGTGGATCGAGGATACCGGTAGTGATGGAGGGCCCACTGAATGTCAGCTGCTCTATACACTTCACACCAAGGGCCTCATCTATGCCTCACAATAGCCCCGTGGGAAAATCCAATTACAAACTGCATTTTACTCATGGGAAGTCAGATACCAGCCCAGCTAGGACCTGGAGGGCTGCGTGTAGACCCTGACAATCTCTGAGCCCTTGTGTTCCAGAAGCTCCCCCAGAATTACTTTTTAAATTATTACCTTTTAATTAATTGATGGATTAATTAATTGGGGGTGCATGTGTAGAAGCATAGGACAACTTGCAGGAGTCAGTTCTTTCCCTCGCCATGTGGGTCCAATGATCCAATTCCTGTCTTTAGCCTTGGCTCCAGGAGTCTTCACTGAGCTACCTTGTAGCTTCCTCTTAGTTCCCACTCAAGAGGATGCGCTCCAGCTCCTGGCTCCTTGACCAATTGTTGAAAGCCCAGTTAAACATATAAAGCAGACGTGGACCTTGTTCCATATCCCAAGTGTCTGGATTAAAGAAACATCAGAGAAGAGTGGCTCTTGACCCTTCCCAGTGACTCCGCTAAACTGCTCTTGAGGTCAGGTGAGTCATCTTACGTGGAGGGTGCTGGGTGAAGCGCTATGTTACACTGTCCTTTTACACAGGAAGGATACCACTAGGGGCCTTGGCCTTGATATAACCCAGTGACCACCCCATGAAAATACATGGAGAAGTTCATTTATTCCAATATCAAACCAAGGCGTGGAGATGCACCTTATAGACACAGTAAACTGAGTAACTTAGTTTTCCTTGCTTCACACCGACTGTGGGGAGGGAGTACAGAGACACGTGGGAGGGCTTCATAGCCCAATCTTGGGAGCTAGCCTCCCTCTGACACGACATGATTCCTCTAGCTTTGCTCCCCTTTGCCCTGTATTTGAACTGTTTTAGCTGCATTGTGTGTATGGACGAGCAATGCATTCACTGAACTGTACGCTTCTCCAGCTTAGGGGTTCCTTCAACCCCCACCCCTTCCTAAACCCCTGAGCCACCATTAAAGAAAGTGAAATGTTTGGGTCTACTTCTAACTATGGGGTAAACAGAGAAATAGGATGGGGCCATGGGCTTGCTGTGGCCACTGGTACATGGCACCCCTGCTGGTCCTTCATAGTCCCCAGATTCCTACTGGGATCTCAAGGTGGCTACCATGGACCTTTTGTCTGCTGCTTCATACCTACCTACCATTTATCCTCAAAGCAAGACTCAAGCCAGAGTGACAACCTCAAGCACACAAGCCCCAAACAAAATTCCTCGGTCCTTAGAATAAACATGGACCATCCATGAGCAGTGACCCTCCCCTGCCTGATCTCTACCACCAAGGGCTTCTAGGGAGCCTTTATCTTCTACAGGATAGAAAGATCCATTTATAGAAAGAAAATTAATAAATGTATCAAGTCAGGATGCATTCATAAGCAAAAATCTGGCAGTTGTGCTGGTTCTGACTTGTACTTCATCCTGGAGATGGTTTTGTGGTCTCCTTAGATAGCTCAGAAAGAGTATCCAAAGCCCCAAAGGAGGAATCCTTAGGTGAAGCCAAGGGAAGTGGTAGAGAGGGGCACATGCTCAGAGAGCAGAGTGGGAATCAAAGAACTCCAGAAGCCCCCTGAGACGGCTAAACGGTGGGCAAAGACATATAGATCAAATGTCTCCCAAACACTCCTCTTCCTTGTTGGAACCCGTGTTGAAACATGAAATCAGTTTTGAGAGGAGAAATCAGGATGTGCCCAATGGCATGTGAGGCGTTCCCCTTGCTTTTGGTGCAAGAAAACTAGGTGACCCCATAGTCTCCTCCTCTTCTGTGGAGAGCATTCCTCTGCACTCAGCAGATCTACCCACTGCAAACGCTCACTGTTTGGGTGTCCTGTTAGTCATTGTGCCTGTTACAGGATGGTAAATACACGGCATGCACACTATATGCTATGTCTATTGAGAAGTATGTTGTCCTTGGAGCCTTTCTCAAAACCCTCCCCTGTAGACATTACTTATCAATCAGTGGTTGCGTTCAAGGGAAAACCTACTTCCTTCCATGTCCCAATGTATAGTTGTTCTCGCTGGTAGATATTTGACAACGTATTCCAATAACTGTTTTTAGTTCTCCTTCTGCCTCCTCTAGTAAGTGTTGACAAATAGGTACTTTCTCACACCCTTCTTGAAGTTAAGTATGGCCCTGGATGCACCAGTTGGAGTACTGGAGATACTTTTGAGAACCTTTCAGTTTCCAGATGGCAGGAGCTAGACCTAGTGACCCACCTCTCCCTCCTCTTGCCTTGAACATAGACATACTCTTTAAAGAAACACTGCTCACTGGTGACCATCCCATTCTTTTAGACCCACCAGAAGATCGTTTAGCTTCAGATGATTAGCTGAGTATGTAGCAACATCCTGATAGCTGGGACACTATTGGTTCGGTTTCTCTTACATGCAGACAGAAGCCTTCTAAGCAGACTTTTTAAAAAGTCCTTCAGGTGTACTTGTATTCTAGGACATTTTTATTACATTAACTATAGTAGATGGTAGGTGTGGTGATCAACTTCAACTGCCAACTTGACACAGACTGAGTCACCTGAGAAGGAGGTCTCAGTTGAGGAATTGCCAAGATCAGGTTGGCCTGTGAGCATGTCTGTCTTGTGGGGGCACATCTGTCTTCACTGTTAATGGATGCAGAAGGGCCCAGCCCACTCACAGCAGTGCTATTCCCTGGGCTGGTGGTCCTGGGTGTGTAAGAACGCTGGAAAAGCATGCATTAGCAAGTGAGCCAGCAAGCTGTTGCTCCCAGGGTTTCTGCTTCAGATTCCTGCTGGAGTTTCCACCCTGACTTCCCTCAGTGATAGCTATGACCTGCGAGCGCAAGCCTCTGAAGCCCTTTCCTCCCCATGTTGCTTTTGGGCAGAATGTTATTATATCACAGCAACAGAATGAAACTGTAATACTGAGGGTATTGCGAAGATTTGACCACCAAATATGCAATGTTTTGGAGACAAAATAAACAATAAATGTACCACTTTCACCATTATGTTTTTAGTGTATTGGAGACAGAATCTTTTGCTTTAGCCCAGGATGGCCTGAAACTCACTATGTAGCTCGGGCTAGACTTGAACTGCCTCTGACTCATGGATACTTAGTGCACTTATAATACCATACACCGTCACCACTATTGAATGCCAAAACATCTGTATCATTCATAAAGGAAACTCCATTCCCATTCAGCAATCACCTCCTCCCAGTCCCTGGAAACCACTCATTTTTCTGTCTCTATGGATCTGACTTTTCTTAACCTTGCATACAAATGGAATCATACAATAAGTGGCCTTTTGTCTGGGCTTTTTCACATAGTGTAATATTTTCAAGGTGCAGCCATGATGCAGCATTCATTGGTGCTGCAGTGCTCTTCATGGCTGAACAATCTACGTACGATCTTCCATATCTGGCTTATCCATTTATCAGTTGATGGGTATTTGGGTTGTTTCCGCTTTGAGACTGTTATGAGTAATGCCACTATAAGCACTGGGTACATGTTTTTTGTCTGAACAGATGTTTTCAATGATCATGAGAATATATCTAGAAGTAGAATTGCTGGTTCCCATAGAAATTCTATTTTTAACTTCTTGGGGAACTGCCAAGCCATTTTCCACAGTGGCTCCAACAATTTACATTTCCACAGCAATGCAGAAACCCTCCAATGGCTTCTCATCCTCGGCGACATTTTGGGCTTTTTGAGATAAAGTGTCCTGTAGCACAAGCTGGCCTTGAGCTCCTACTTTAGCTTCCAGAGTGGAGGGATTAAGACACAAGCTGTCATACCTGGCTCTGACCAACTCTTACAATTGTCGTGTATTTTTTTCCTGTTGGCCATCCTACTGGGTGTAAAGTATCTCACAGCAGTCTGGGTGGGCATTTTCTCTAATGACTGTTGAAGCTGAATTTTTTTATTGACACATTTCTTGTCCATTTATGCATCTTCCTTGCAAAAATGTCAGTTCTAGCTTTTTGCCCATTATTAATAGGATACTTCTTTATGTTGAATTTTAGAAATTCTTTTTCTATTGTGAATACTAAACCTATATCCAGTATATGATTTGTCAATATTTTATCTCATCCTGCAGATTGCCTTTTCATTTTATTAATAACATCCCTTTGACTCAAAATTGTAATTTCAGTGAAATCTAATTTACTTACTGTTTTCCTTTTGCAACTGGTGTTTTGGTGTCATGTTTTATAAACCGTTGCCTATTTTAAATCATCAGGGGGCTGGAGAGATGATTTGTTAAGAGCATGTGTGGCTCTTGCAGAGGACAGTGGTTCTCTGAGTTCTGCCAGCTACTCCAGCTTCAGGAATCTGACGCCCTCTTCTGGCCTCTAAGGGCACTTGCACTCATGTGCACATACCCATACACAGACAAATACACATAATTTAAAAAATAAAATAATCTCCTAAAACATAGGGAGTCCATAGCTATGCTTCCTTCTGTTGCTGTATTCTTTTAGCTCTTACATATAGGGGTTTCGTCCTTTTGAGTTATTTTTTAAACACTCTAAGAGGCAGGGGCCCAAGCTGGTATTTTTCTAGGTGTAACTTTAGTTGTCTCAGACCCATTTGTTGAAAACATCATTCTTTTCTCCTTGAATGGTCTTGAAACTCTTGCCAAAGGCAATTGACAGCAACATATGGGCTTAATTTTGGATTCTCAATTCCACCTCATACATAGTACTTCATCATTCATATTGAGAGGATCTATGCTTTGAGGTGTATGAGTTACTGTTATGACAAACATTTTCTGGAGTGACTTTTTGGTAACATTGTAATCTCTTTAGTCTCTTTAACAATGTTTATCTTAAGGTCTGTCATGCTGGATATCAGTAGTCACTTAGGTTCCTTTTGGTCACTCTTTCTAGACAGATATTTTCCACTTCACACTTCTGACCTATTTGCCTCTTTGCATCTAAAATGAGTTTCTTGTAGACAGCACACAGTTCTGCTCTGCCTTTTAAATGGGCACGTTGGGCCATTTGCTTTTAAAGTTATTATTGATAAGAATGAATTGAAAGAAATTACACTCATTTTGCTGTTCTGTACATATTGTAGTCCTGCCTCAATTCTACCATTGCTGCCTTCTTCAGGAATGTGTGTACATGTATGTGCACATATGTGTGCACATATGGGTGTGCATGAGTGTGGCAGTCAGAAGTCAACATCAGATGTCCTCAACAATTGCTTTCCCCGTCCTTATTTTTTTGAAACATGTTCTCTCACTGAGCCTGTAGCTCACCCATGTGAGTGGATGAGCTAGCCAGTGAGCTTTACAGATCCTCCTGTTTCTGCTCTGGGACTACAGATGGGAGCTACTGTACTCAAACTCTGGCCCTCACACTTGCACAGCAGGCATTTGATTGACTGAGCCTTCTCTATAGTCCCTCCATTTTTAATTTTGTTGATTTTTTTTCTTTCTCTCGCTCAAGTGTGTTGTTGGGTATACATTGTATATTTTTCATCTTGTTTTTTTTTTTTTAAACTGAGGCACTTATTTTTTATTTTATAATTTACATCTTTCTACTGTGTTCCAATGGCTTTCTTTATTCTTCCTTTCTTCATCTTTTTGTATACTTTATCCTTTAGGTCTTTGAGCACATTTTAAATAATTATTTTTTTTTTTACCTAGCTAACTAGATTGCTAACTAACCATTTTTAGTACTAGAACATAGCCATCCCAGAAATCAGATTCTCCCATAGCTATTGCCTGTGTAGTGATTCTCTGAATAGATGTTTCCAAGTCTGTAGTCACCATCATCTGAGACTACCAGAATTTCTGCTCTATTAGCCCAGAAGTTAGATAGTGAGTGGGCTGAGCTTTCCTTAAATGCATAGAGCAAAAATCAAGCAGGCATCCACCCCCAGTCTTTGAAGATGGGCTCTGGGGGTGTTTGGGGGCAAGTCTTCAACATTCAAGTGACAGTCACTTGATGTTAACTTGCCCTTGACTTCCTGCCTGTGCGGTATCTGAAGGTCAGCCAGAGTTGAGAACATGGAGCCTCCTTGACTCATTCCTGAGCCTGGAACTGATTCTGAGCTGTATGAGTCCCAGGAAAATATCTGTCTGAGCTTTTCCAAAGCCTGTATTTGCCAATCTGTCTCCATGCCAGGCCTTTGCTGCCAAGGTTTCTAGTTGCTCATTCATCTCAATCATTGCCAGAGATAAAATACAGAAGAATAAGGCAATACCTTTTGTCCTAATACCATATAGTATGAACAGAGACTCTTGGTAAAGTACTCTGGTCCTACATACCAAAATGCCCCATGGCAGGGCTCCTCAGTCTAGGACACATTCCTTTTTCTCTCCTCTTTTGTGTCCCCCTCCTAACTCCTTTTTCTTTTCTGTCCTTTCACGAATAGATGTCCTAGGAACTGTCTTATCTATCATAAACTAAAGCACTAACAAATGCAGACTTGGCTTTGGGAACCGTGAAATCCAGTGAAATCCAGTTGGATCAGAAATTTGAAAGACAGTCATGAACCACGACTGATCACCAACTCCAGAGAACAGCAGATCCCAGGCTGAGGAATGTTTAACAGGGGGTAAAGACAGGGAAATAATGAGCCAAGAGAAGGCAATGAGGGGTGTACTAGGAGGAAGACTGGGGAGATGCAAAGGACCCAAGATGGGTGGAAATCAGAGCAAGCCAGAGAGGAGGCCTGGTACCAGGAGACACTGGGAAAGGACCAGTGCAAGACCCTGCCATCTGGGGTCCTGTGGTCCAGATGTGAACCTTATCTTAAAAGCAACGGTAGCTATAAAATGATCACCTTCCCAGTGCTGTGGGATGGGGAGTATCCGCACTTACTCTCCACGTCTCTGATGCACATGGAAGTTCAGAGTCCCGAAGAGAACGCCCACCAACCCAGGTAAGGAGGGGGCCTACGCAACATCTGAAAAGCTGTAGCTTCAGTGCCGATTTCAGTCAATCTTGGTGAGACTACAAAACACCCTCCATGCCTGCACATTTGCCAAGAAAGAGGCAATTCACAGCTTATGCAGACTTGATTAAATAAATATATAAATAAATGGCGCACTTTAAAGCGTGGGGATTAAGTGGGTAGGCTTTATGCTGAAGTCGGAAGAGAGACAAAAATATCAGGTCATGTATCTAGGTTTAAACAAACATCTTCTAATTCTTATTTATTTGGATAACACTTCGGAGCAGGAGAAGAAAGTCAAATGTTAGTCTCGGCATCAAAAACACATGTAAGGGAGTTCCTGCAAGCCCACAGTCGATGGGAACTGCCTTTCGGAAGGAGCAGGAGAGAATGCTTTGTGCTGCCGCATTTCTGTGTCCTTCTTGACTCAGCAGATCAAGGACAAATGTGAATGCATTTTCTCCTTCATAATCAACAAGGATTATTGCAACCTGCAGCAGAAGGGGAAGAGAGCGGTTCTTTCTAGGAAGCAGTTCTTTGTATTAATGGGCAGAGAGGGAGCTTTGCATGTGTACTTGGATTCTTTGAGAGAAATACGATCTGAGGGAGGAGAGGGGGCTGAGGTGTCTCCTGGTGCTGTGAGAAGCTTCCCTGTGGCTTCCTGGGGCACCTTTTGGAATCCACTGGCTATCTTGTCTGGTGGCCCCAAACCAGCAGGAAAGCCTTTAGAGTTAGGAAGAACTAAGAAGAACATTCTAAATCCTGTATGGTGAATTATGTGCATTACCCCATTTGATTTCCAGAATAATCTTCTGAGGAAGGTGTTATGACTATGAGACATGTCGGCTCCTGCAGTACCAATCTACTTCAGAGAAAATATGGGCATTGAAAAAAACTGCAACTGGAGTTAACTTTCATTGTGGCAAAAGTTAGCCACTGAACAACAAAGTATCCTCGAATCAACTGCTGACAAACAGGACAGACAGGACATGAAACAAAGGACTACCGATTCTTGCCAAAACAAGTGTAGTTATGGCTTTATCAAAAGGCATCTTCTGAGGCCAGGACAATATGGCACCATCCCTGAAGTGGCCTTCGCAATCTGGAAAAGGTACAGTGCCCTTTTCTTCGAAGGCAGCTGAACAGGCAGTGGGCCGATGGCTTCTGATGTGCAATGGAACAGCAGCTGAAACAGTTATTCTTGAAGAGTAACTAAGCTCACACCTCTCAATAGTGGAATGGCAATTAACAGAAGGATGTGAAGAAGAACGGGATGCTGAGATGAAGCCACATACACACATAGCCAAGAAGAATGGACAGCTGAATTCAAAAAACATCAACAATTTCCAGAATTTAAAATCCTGAATCATGACATGACACTAGTGGAATTCAGGTATTTCTGGTACATGGACTGCTCTCACCCAAGGTGAGGTTGAACTGTTGACTTTGTGTATATCCTACTTCACAAATGAGTCTGTCAGATACGCTAAGCCTATAGGCTGAAGATGATGCCCCAACACTGCGGAAAAACCTCAGGTGACTGTCCAGGCAGCTGACTGTTTCTGTCAACTCACAGTTTTTTGGAAGTTGCTTGCATGTACTTCCTGTTTTTATTTTTGTTAGCTAATATTATTTCCTTCTTGGGTCTCTGAAGGAGTTGAAGATTATTTAGTTATAGTTGAAGATTAATTAGGATAGAAAGTGAATTAGATACAATAGGATAGATAATAGAATTATTTTCTCTGAATTTGTTAAATACAAATAGACTAGACATTGTTTAGGTATTTATTACTTGTATATATTGTATATAGTTATTGTACTTCTGTATATAGTTTTTCTTATGTTAGTTATAAGCGTTTTCCTTTTTTCTTTTTATTAAAATAGAAAAGGGGAAATATGGTGATATTTTCTTTTGTACCAAAATGTTATTTGTATGTTAATAAATAAAGTTGCCTGGGGGTCAGAGCTATTAGCAAGCCATAGGAAAGCAGGGCAGTGGTGGTGTACGCTTGTGATCACAGCACTTGGTAGACAGAGCTAGGTAAGTCTCTGTGTGTTCAAGGATACAGCCAGCATTGGATACACATGCCTTTAATCTCAATACCAACCATAGAACACCTGGAGGTCTATACAGACAGGCCGTGATGAGGCAGTCCTGTGGTTGGGTTTACAACCAATGAGAAGACAGAACAGAGACTCTATAAAGACTTTAACACAGGAAGTACCTCCTCCTTCGGAGAGGTAGGACCACTGCAGGAGGAAGGGTAAGGTTTTAGCTCTTAGCTCTGACCTCTTGACTTTCTTTTTTGCATTGGTTCTGTGTTTCTTATTTATAAGACGGTTGGTTACATCTACAGGAAGGTCTTTATTCAAAACTTTATAGGGTCTGACACATTTCAAAATTGAGACTTTTTTATATATGGGATTTTTTTTCTTTTCATTGTGAAGCAGAATCTCATGAAGCCGCACAAGTTAGCCTTGAACTTACGATCCCTGCCTTGGCCTCGTGAGTATTATTTAATGTTTTTGAGACAAGGTCTCTCATATTATGGCTCAGACCGGCCTGGCCTAGAATTCACTGGGTAACTCGGGCTAGCCTTGGACTCTCAGCAATCCTCCTGTATCAAACTTTGAGTGCTGAAATTATAGGTATGAGGCACCAAGCCCAGCTTGAGATATTTTTTTTCCTTTTAGATCTTAGAAAAAGAATAATTTGTTGCCTAGATGATGTTATATAACAGCCACAGCATCTGCAGTTGTGCCTTCTGATCCGGAAGATTAGTGCATTCCATGAAATTTGATAAATATTCACATTTGGTGGGACACACAAAAGTTACAATTGGCTTCAGAACCACTCAGGTCAGGTTTTCTGCTAAGTGAGAGTTAGTGACAATGGTCTGGGGGGAGAGGCAAGGCTTTCTCCTTCAACAGTCCTCTGGATTTGAGGAAGGCAATGCCCCTGCCACAGAGAAGGCTGAGCTTGACTCTGCACCTCAGTCTGGTTTCAGCGATGGCTTCAGACGCCGCCATCTCTGATAAGTCTTTGCACCCTGAAGGCCTCTCCCCCGACACAGCAATCCAAATTAAACCGAATCAGGAAAAGCTCAGGTTTGATGGGTAAAGCGTTCCTGGGTGATTCCCCAGCCCCTCAGAGAGAAGACTGGGAAGAGAGACTGGAAGAACCACGTGTCTGTTTTCTGCGATGCAGTTTATATCTCCTGTGGGAGTGGTCTTGAGCCTCTCTGGGGGAGAAGCTGTGTTTGCGGGCTTTGAAGGGGCAGTTTGGGGAAGGGGATGGGGAGGGGAGTTGAGGCAGATCTTCCACTAGAACAGTCTCTTTGGGAGATGAGCTCAATCCTTCTGGAATTTGAGTTCCATCAGTCTTTGCTTCCCCTCTCTGCCAGCCCCTCTGCTGGGCACTGTGGTACCCGCCCTACTGCAGAGATCTGCCTCCCTCCCTCCCCTTGGCTAACACTGCTTCCTCCTTGACTCTCAAGAAGGAAGATCAGCCAACAGGCAGACAAAAGGCAAAATATGGCTCATTTTTACCAAAAAAAAAAAAAATGGACCTGCAATAGACTCCTCTACCTGGGATGCTGCATGGCTTGGGAACTGTCATTGGGCGTTCTGGAACAGTCCATGTCAGCATTATAGTAAACATTTCCAGAGCAGCAGGCAAGGTCCTTGTCTGGTGCTCAGAGAATGGGGGAGATCACCCTGATTCTGGGGCAGGTGAGTGGGTATCACCCTGCCTTTGAAGAATACCCCCTGGGGTCACCAGGGTCTGGGACAGGTTGCTTTTGGCCTATGTGAGCGAGTCTGTGGGCCACCTGGAAAGGCCAAGTCCTAGCAGAGCCCAGGCCAGCCTTTTTCAATAGCAGAGTGTCTTGGATTGTCTCTACTTCTCTTTCCTCCTAATTTCTGTTCAAGTGGAAGCAAAAAGGCCCAGAGCCACGAGGCCGAGGCAGTGGATATAATGTTTGCACAGCACGGCTCAGGACCAGGAGACCGTAGCAATAGAGAAACCGTTTGCGGGCAATAGGACCCAGAGCCTCGAGGCCAAGGCAATGGACAGACTTCGTGTGCAGAAGGGCCAGGCACCATGGCTCTGCCAGAGAACCCCACTCTGCCCACTGATAGATGACTTGTCTCTTCCACAAATTGCCAGCTGTGAGTGACAGGGGCTCCTGGCTCATTGCTCTGGGTCTGCAGAGCTGGCAGCCACCGAGGTTGCCTCTGGCCTCTTCAGTCGGCTCGTGGCTGACTTTCAAGCAATTGAAAAGGCCTCGCCATTGCAAGAGCAAGCCGCACTGAGCTGGGGATGGGGAGAGAACTCCATCACGCCTCAGGAGGAAGAAAAGTTTTGCTGTAGCACAGAACTTCTGCTGTGTACTTGGCTCCCTGCTGACCCAGCTAATGTTCCAACTTTCAAAGAATCAGGTAGGAGTCTGACAGGCTCACCGAGAACAGAGAGGAGTCAAATTTTCCCCGAAAATCTTGCAAGGTACTTTCTCTTCTCTGTTTCTGAAGGGACTTGGGTCCAAGTTCTCGCCTGGGGAGAAACTGCTCCCAAGAGCTTGGGGGCAGGAAGAGAGAGAGCTTGCTAGAGAGGCACTCCCTGAGGGCAGAGGGAATTCCAACAGGGACCCTAGGCAAGACTGCAATGTGGCTAATGAGCCCCATATTCCATCAGTGGTGGCTCTGAGCAAGACACTTATGCTGAGGGGTTTATATGGGGACCACAAGGTCACCATTTCTTGAACAAACATCCATTACATGAGATAGCATCATAATGTATGTGTTTCTTACAATACACAGCATTTCATCATTGAGATATAGTTTAATTGACGTGTGTGTTTGTGTGTGTGTGTGTGTGTGTGTGTGTGTGTGTGTGTGTGTGTGTGTGAAAAGATCTCACACTATAGTCCAGGCTGACCACAAACTCACAGTGATCCTCCTGCCTTAGCCTCTCAAATGCTGGAACTCAAGGTGTTCACCACCATACCCAGCTGAGCAGCAGTTTTTATTTTTATTTCCAGTGATAATTGAAAGCAACTAGGGACCTTAAATTTGTGCAACTCAGTGGTACTTCATTGTTGTGACTTGAGTGTGAAATGTCCCCTGAGTTTGAACACTTGTTCTCTACCAGTGGCGCCATTTGGGGAGCTCATGGGACATTTAGGATGTGTGGTTTGGGTGGAAGAAATAAAGCTCTGGGGGCAGGGCAGGCTTTGAGGTTTTGTTGCCTGGTGCCTTCCCTGTTCTCCCGTCCTGTTCTGCTTTGTGAGCACAGCTGCACTGAGCAGTCCCCGCCACGATGAACCACAGCCCCTCTGGATCTGTAGTAGATCTGTAAGCCAAAATTAACCTCTCCTCCCTTACATTGTTTTTTATCACAGCAATGGAAAAGAGATACCCACCTTGCAGACTGAGAACCCTGAGGCCAGAGAGGTTAGAAGACCAACCCAGGGCCACATCACCTCTGTCTGGACTTGAAATGAGGTATGCCTGGCTTCCCGTGAAGCAGGAAAGGAACTCACTCTGTAGCCCAGGCTAGCCTTAAATCTTCAGTCCTACCTCAGCCTCCGTCCGAGCAGCTCAGGCTCCAGGTTTATGCTACCAGGCCCAGCATCTTGCACTTTTTAGCGAGTCCCCATTCCTTAAATCTCTGTGTATCTCAGTTTGTTCAGCTGTAAAATGGGAACAGTAAGGACACCCACAAGGATGTGCTACTATATGGGAAAAGCCTGGCGCGGCCGTTCTCAGCAAACCAAAATTAGGGTTTTATTGTCATTGCTGTGAGATCATCGCGGTGGTAGTGATAAGCACACATGGTTGGACCTTTCCATCCACATGGCCCCTGAGACCACAGGAACCACGCTCCTCCCTCTGTCTCCAGGAGACAGCAGGAAACCTGCCCTCTAGCGCCCCCAGGTGACAGTTCCTGCACAGTACTTCGGCGGCAGCCTAGCTTGCCAGGGTTTTCCAGCTGTGGTTCCACAAACAGAGGGAAAGAGAATAGGCGACTCTCCCAGGGGCTTCCTAGGGACTTAGCCCACCACCCTTGCCCTGGTGCTAACACTCCCCCAGACCTAACCCCCAAGATTCTCAGGCATGCTGGGTCCACAACTCAGGCCATCCGAGGAAGGGACTATAATGAACAATCTCAGTTATGAAACCTATCTGTCCTTCTCCACTTCTGTCAATCTGGGATGCACACCTTTGACTGTTAGTGTAAGCTCAAATGCCCCCTCCTCCAGGATGCCCTCCTGGCTCTCAGACAAACTCTGGGCCTCCCAGACTTCAGGCATCTTTCCATAAATGCACTGGAGTTTGCCAGTCAACATATCCTGCATGGTCTTCCCTCGCATCCCAGACAGCACAGGGCTGTGTTATAGTAGACACTCAATTAATATAGGCTGGACAAAGAGATAGATGGCTAAATGCCCATTCCCGCATTCTACTGGAAGTTGCAAGGAAATTATCCATTAGATCTTTGCATCAGCCTGCTGTGGCACAAGTGGTCTGAGATTAATGACAGCAGCCACAATAAAAGAAACAACCACACTCCCCGCCACCGGATTCCCCTTGCTTTATGAGGCTGTGTAGGAGTTGGGTTTGGTAGCCTTGTCTTTACTGCCCTCTTGTGGAAAAATGTTTCTACTGCATCTGTGGACGTTAGACACTTCATTAGGAGTGGAGGGGCTGTTGTTTTTACCCCTGGAGCAGGGTTTTTAGGACCCCGAGTCATCTCGAGCCAAACCCCATGCTCTATATGCACCTGTAATCTTCATCCCATATTCCCAAAATACAAGAGAACTGTAAGATGATAAATAAACCCACCCCCAAAAGAGCAGGGCCCCATCAGTTCTGGATTGGCTGTGCTGGGTACTTCCGTGTGTCAGAGGAGGATACCATAAAGTAAATGACAAGTTTCGGCCCTCAGAGACTTTACAGTAGAATTGCAGCAACTCCATCCAGAGCAAGTGTCTCAGGATCGCACCGACCACCAGCACACACCGAGAAACATGGCAGTCTAACGGCCAGGGCTTGGGCCAGAGGGTCCTGGTCCCACCACTCACTGCCTCATGGACCCTGAAAAGGCCACGTATCACTCTGAATGTTGTTTCCCCATCCCCAGTGGCTCTGCGAGGAACCCTCCTTCATGGAGTGGGGACAGGGACAGGGACATGGCCAGCACTTCAGTGTGGTGCTGGCACACCCTGAACTCTCACAGAACTAGCCACAACAATGATAAGTGGGGTCCTTAACTATCTGGATCAGATAGAGAATGGAAATGAGCCAGATCCACCCCCCCCGCCCCGCCCCCAGAGCCCCTGCAATAAGGTGTTTATTGATAGGGTAGTCTATGATAAGCAAGACCAGCCATTGTTATAGGCTGCATGGGAGAGGCAGATATCCACTGGCTCCAGCCAAAGTCCACTTCCTCTTCTCCCTCTTCTATCCATGGTAGGCATCAAAAGTCAGTAGTGTCTCCTTCTTCTACCTATGGCAGACATCATTCATCAATAACGTCTCCCTCCTATAACCATGGCAGACATCACTAATCAATAACTAACTTCCTCCCATACTCATGGCAGACATCACTAATCACTACTCGTTCATGTAGATCATGTATCTATAGCCGAGCATACATCTTAGAGGGCTCTAGGCAGTTACAATAACTGAGCAGAGTGGGAAAATGTCAGACAATGGAAGCTATCTTTCCAGGTCATGGCACCTGGGTAGATTAAAGCCGCACGGAGGAAGGAGGAAGGCATTTTAGCCAGAGGCAGCGGAGTAAGATGAAGTGTGAGTGAAAAGACAGATCTAAGAGGAAGAGGAAGTGAATTAAAGATGGGCTGGGTTATGGAGCTCTTGACAGCAGGCTTCCTACATGTCAGAGACAACAGGGAACCACACAGGGCGCTGGGCAGGGAAGGGTGTGGCAGCGCTCCCGTGAGGTACCTTCTCCGGCAGCCAGTGCCAGGTGAACTAGGCAGGGGACTGAGTCCAGCTTAGGCCGCAGGTGAGGGAGGTACCTTGGGGGAAGGAAGCCTTGAGGGACCTACTTCCTCTTGGCTCCTCAGAGTGAAAGAAAAGGTGCCCACCCACGTGGCTGCTTTGTCTCTAACTCCACTTGCTGAGGGGCAGCAGCTCCCACCAGAAAACAGATTGGGGAGAGAACAGAGCAAATGCCTTCTTTCCTGCTCCTGGCCTTGGAGGGCTTTGGACCATCCAGCTGTGACTTCCTATGGGCAGCTCCTGGCAGGGAGATTGGAGCCAGAACTGGCGCTTCAGAGAGGAAAGATAGGAGACAGTTAATGCTTTCTGGGTCCAGCCTCGTTTCCACGCAGAGCAGTGTAAGTAGGAAAAGAAAGCCAGAGACAGGAAACAGCCGAACTGGGTGAAGGTCACGGCTTAATTAAGAGGCATTCTCTACGATCTGCTTATTGGAAGAGACACTCCGTATCTGGGTCAAGTGTCCTTTTCACATCCTCGCCTAAAATGAGGAGGAAAAAGAACTTTTTTGGTACTGAGGTTTGAAGAGTCTCATACACAGGACCCCTAATGTCCCTGTTGCTAAGAAAGAACGTATACATTTAACTGAAATACCCAAGTAATCAGAAGCAGGGTCAAAGTGACAACCCCTTTATTCCAAGACTCCATTTCCTAATAGGTAACAAGGTCCCTCGGACTTAAAGGTCAAACAGACTTGGATTTGAACCTCGGCTCCACCACTTCCTAGCTGGGTGACCCTGGACAAGATACTTAGCCTTTCTGCACCTTGATTCCCTCATCCATAGAGCAGAGATAATAGAGTGTCTACTTCATAGGGCTGGGGTGGCAATCAGACGAAATAATGCATATGCAGGCTTAGTGCAGGACTTGACACATAATTGAATGGATTAGAATCATCTTTTTATCCAATCACCTGCCTGTTTCAGGAACCAATTTGAAACATCCAATCTGTCTTTTCATGGCTGACATGGCTCCTTGTACCCGCCAGGGGCACAGAGAAACATGACGCTGTAAGTCAACAGGGTAAGTGCTTTCATCTGAGTCCTCCCCATCATCCAGAAGGCACAATGTAGAAAAAGATCTGGGAATGGCAAGGGAGAGCACAGCTCACCAGCCACAGCCCCTGGGTCTGTGCTCCTGGGGGGCTCTGTCGCCCATCCTCTGGAACAGGCTGCAGTTGAGAGGAGGGGCAGTTCGCTGAGGGAGGTTCTGATACATTCTAATGACGGTACTAACGTGGACTGAGCAATCACTGTATCGGCAACTGTGCTGGGTCTGGCACCAGCTTCACCCTCATCAAAATCTATCAAGACTCACCCCACTTTTCACATGATCACTGTATCCCAGAGTCCTTAACCAACCAGGGTCTTACGGGCAGTAAGTTGCAAAGAAAGACTGGAGCAGAGGCAGCTGGACTTCAAAGACTATGGTAACAGTTTCCTAGGGTGAGCTCTTCTCTTTCTGGGAATAAACAGAAGGCAGAGACAGTTTCTCCCATTATATAGCTTACCTGTATTAGGCCACCGATCTTTCCTTCTAGTATGGGACATGAACGTATGACTGTGGTATTCACCTCCTCCTAGCTGGTGGAGCAACTGTAAGTGTAACAAGCCACCCGCTCCTCACCCTCCACCTGGTCCACAGCGAGGCGGAGGGGTGCGGGCGAGAGTGGAGAGGCCCCACCTCCCAGCCACTGGCATAAAGAGTATGAGAATGAGTCTTGGAGTGTTCGGCTGTGCCCAGAATCCTGCTGTGAGCTGGGGACTCAGAACTAGAAGAGAAACTCTCCAAGGACACTTGGAGAGCAGGCACCTCCAGGCACTCACTGGAGGTGAACCCATCCCCAAATCACTGCTTGGAAATTCAGAGACCCCACGGTACCATATCACTTATGACCAACAGTTGATTAATTTTGACTTTGAGACTCAGAAGGCTTTCAGCCCATCCTAAGAGGGAGGCAGGAAGGAGCTTTCTGTCCATAGCCGTGGGTCCACCAGCTGGAGCAGCTGCTTACATGGTGGTTGATCTAGAAGTAGGAAACACAGACCAGAACCAGGGGCCGGTATAACTTTCAAAGGCCCACCCCTAACGCCTCTTCCTACCAGCCAGGCCCCATCTCCTTTTTTTTTTTTTTTTTCCGTTTTTCGAGACAGGGTTTCTCTGTGTAGCTTTGCGCCTTTCCTGGATCTCGTTCCGTAGCCTAGGCTGGCCTCAAACTCACAAAGATCCGCCTGGCTCTGCCTCCCGAGTGCTGGGATTAAAGGCGTGTGCCACCACCGCCCGGCAAGGCCCCATCTCTTAAAAGCTCCACAGTCTTCAAAACAGTACCACAAACTGGGGGCTGAATTTTCTGAACACAAGCTTGTGGAGATGTTTCAAATGCAAACCACCACAGCTCCCTTTATTACGGCCTCCACTTGGAAGATATTGGCAAAGTGACTCTACCTAGGCATTGGGGGAAGGTAGGTGGCCACTAGCACCCTGTCAAGTGGGTTGTCTGAGTGGGTTACCTGTGGCCAACATACCCAGCACTCAGCCTGCCTTCTTCCTTACCCATCCCAAGGAAGCTATGCACTGGCTGATCTCAGCTAAGCTGAAGGTGTGGAGAGCTGCTTTCCCCATTCTCATCTTTTCAAACAGCATCAGGTCGTAGGGACACAGACCCCTGGAGTCATCCCCTTTGAGGAGCAGGCAAAATATTACAAAGGTCACACACACAGATTTGAAGCCAGATTCATCGTGGTTCCAATCAGGGCTCTGCCCCGTGGGCAAGTGTCTTAATCTCCCTGGTCTTCGGCTTCCCCACCTGCACACAGTGGAGGATTAGAGGACCTTCCTCACAGGAACATGGCGACAATGAAACACACGGGTGACTTCAAGGCTCTTAGCATAGCGCCCGGCACATCGGAGCCTGCAACAAATGCCGGCTGTTACTACAATGGTATCAAAAGTGTTTTTCATCGCGTTCCCGGTCTTTGAAAATCAGAGTGAATTTAGAGTCAGAGGAGCTGGCTTAGAATCTGGTCCTGTCTCACCTCGCCGTTCTTTATGTCCATCTGTATTCCCCAGGCCTCTCTTTCCCGGCCACTGAGAAAGAATGTCTGCCCTACTGTGCTGTGAGAATTAAATACCATGGGGGATGGACAAGAGCTTGAACGTCAGGAGCAGTGACAACGAAGATCAGGAGCCCAGCGTTCCTGCCCTCTTTCATCTCTCTGGGATAAGCACTGCCTGGCACTCAGTCCCCCTCCTAACCCCAGTCTTCCAGAATCCCTTTGCCATTAGTATTCCCACCCTGTTCAAATCTTTTTTGACTTTTCCTGCTCTCTGATGCAATTCTAAGTCTCCCAAGGATCAGCCTGCACCTATCACTCACTATATAATCAAAGTCCCATTCCCTGCCCTGGGGATGTGCTGGCTTTCTGTGGCCATCACCTCACCCTACATGTGCAGCTCAGGGGAGAGGGGGAGGCTGGAAACTAGCCTGTGACTTTGCCCCAGAAGTTTGAATCAGATTAGTTCCAAGCCAAGTTCTTAGTCTCACGCAGACAGGCTGGTGGTCACCTCTCCTCCGTGCATGCACTTTCTAAATTAATTTTCATTTCTGTTCTATTCTCTCCACACACTATAGGAGAACCAGCACAAGAATTCATGACCCAGCTCCCAGTGCCTCTTAGACCTTACTGTATAGGCATTTTCCTGTGTCTTGGGAGTCACTCCCAAATAACCACAAGAGACTTAATATAAATTATAAATGCTCGGCTGATAGCTCAGGCTTATTACTAACTAGCTCCTATAACTTAAATTAGCCCATTTCTATTAATCTATGTATTGACACGTGGCTCATGTTTTTACCTGTGCTCCAGCACGTCTTGCCCCATCTGTGTCTCCTGGTGACTCCACTAACTCTGCCGTCCTTCCCATCATTCTGTTTGGCTTTCCTGCCTAACTCTATCCTTTTCAGCTATTGACCAGCCAGCTTCTTTATTAAACCAATCATAGCGACATATATTCGCACAGTGTAAAGGACTATTCCACGTTACTTGAGTGCTGAGAATATGGTAAGTAACTGAACAGGCAGAGTCCTGTCCCTAAAGGCCTATGCTCGGAGGAAATGTCACAGCAGATGCATGTGGCAGCCAACAGTTAGAGTGCCATGGGGGGGCAGCCCACTCAGTTGGATGGTCAGAAGAGGGAGCTTCAAGGAGGTGGATATTTGAGTAGAGTTTTTCTTGCTGTGACACTTTTCATGGGAGCTTATTTCTATTCACGGGGGGAGAGAGCAGAGAGACAGAGACAGGGCAATGAGTTACCAAAAGACAGTTCCCCCAACTCTAGCTTGCTAAATGGATGAGTTCATTGGGGCTGGTGACAGGAGTGTGAGGGAGGGGTAACTAAGAGGGAAATAAATAGCGTGAGCAGCTGTATTCCCAAGAAGCCCCCTGCCCCCCGGCATAGGCTAGGACTCAGAAAGGCTGCACCCCCAAGTCTCCCGCACGACCTGCAGGCAGTCCCACTGAGAAGTTCTCTCTGCCAGGGCAATGTTCACTGATGATAAAACTTAATCCCAGCAAGGAGCCGCCACGGGAAGTCATATAGGTCTCTTGTTTCCCCAGTGTGATGATTCTCCCTGCTCCCTCCAAGGTGGAAGGATTCAATCTGGAGGAAGTGGTTAGACAACACACCTTAATATGTGAGGAGATGAGTAGTGTGGATTCCAGGGGTTAAAGAATCATAAGGAACATTCCAAACCCAGGGGTGGGAAAACCCAGCGAGCATGCGTGTGGAAAGCAGTGGGGAGACCAGCATGTCTAGCACAGAGCAAAGACAGTCAGAAACAGCTGAGGCCAGGTGGACACACTGTTCACGTCTGGTAGGAGGCAAGGACTCACTGGAGTATCTGTAGTCAAACAGAAGGATAAATTCAGTCTTTGTCTTTCTAGTGATTCTCAGCTGGAGACAACTTACCTAGCTCCCCTTCTAGAACATTCAGTAGTGCCCTGCCTTACTTCTGGTCATCAATAAGCGAACCGTTGGAGGCACAAAGTGGGCAGAAGTTGGGGGACGATGCTAAGAACCCTCAAAAGCACAGAGCATCCCTACATGGGGAAGAATTCTCAGGAGGTGCCCCGGGAACCTGGTAAAGACCCAAGACTTGACCAAGCTCTCCTAAGAAGGTGATGATGGTTCATAAGGGCAGCAGCCGCAGCCCTCAGACACCAAGTCTCAGGTAATGTGTGACTATTTTCTTCTCTATCCTACGGACCTACTACAGGCCACTTCCTGGCATTGACATCTGCTGGGTGCCTAAGCGGAGACTGATGGATCTTTTTTCCTCTGACAAGCCCCATGTGAGTGAATGAGTGAGTGAGTGAGTGAGTGAGTGAGTGAGTGAGTGAGTGATACATACGTATGTGTGTATGTGCGTGCATGCGTGTGTGTGCACGTATGCGTGTGTGTGTGCGTGTGCGTGTATGTGTGTGTGTGTATCCTGCATCCTGATGTGTGCTTTATTAGCCCTCATCTCTGTCTAGGGGATGGTAAGTCTTCCCTGTAGGAATTCTGGGGAGGAGGACATGCCCATTATTAATTTCATCAGGACACCACTGTGTTTTCTGTGGTCCCTGAGCAGATGATTTAGAGTGGAGACAACCTGGGGCCTTGCTTCCCTCCAAACGGGAAAATGCACAGATTCCCATGAGTGAGTCCCAGTCTCTGCCCTGATTTCTACACCTCTTCTTTCTACTTCATGCCAAGCCTGGCCTTCCAAATAAGTGAGACTGTGCAGACCCTGGAAAGAAGGTTTCTTGTTCGCCCAACAATGTGAGTGATCATTTGGGAAGCCACTGCCTGCAGCCACACTCTGTGCCCTCGAAACTTGTGTTTCCAGTTTCCCTCCAAAATCACCCCCAATGGAGGCTGCCAGGCCCCTTCACATTTTATAAATTATATAAAATAGGGTTGCTGAGTCTTCAGCCTGCACTTCCCCGGGAAGAGGCAGCACTCACCTGCCCCCACCCCATGTCAACTCTAACATGACTAGGGTGGTTCCGGTGTCAGTGGCTGATTCCTCAAACACTAATGTACATTGCTCATGCAAGTTCATCTCAGCAGAGACGCCCTGAACAGGGTGTTTCTGTCTCCTCCTAGTGCATGGGGCTGCCATAGGTTCCATTGGCACAGATGTCCCTTCTCTGGGTGTGTCAGCGAGCTCACACTCTGCCCATGGTTGCCCTCCATCACTGCCCACAACATTCCTCTTCACTTCAGAAACAGCCAGACTATGACGGGCCACGGGAAGGCTGGTCAAGTCAGAGCCCTGAGACCTGGTACTGTGCCTCATGACTGATATCTGTTGGGTGGGCTCTTCCCCTCTCTGAGGCTCCATTTTCTCAGCTGGAAACTTCCCTCCGTGGGTTGTAAGCAGGAAATGAAACAACACCAGCGAAGTAGCTCCTGAGCAGTGAGGAGGATGCTCTTCTGATCAGTGGTTGGTTGTGCCACAAATGGAGAGGATGGTGGGGAGGATGGTGGGGAGGACGGTGGGGAGGATGATGGGGAGGACGTGGGGAGGACGTGGGGAGGGTGGTGGGGAGGACGGTGGGGAGGACGGTGGAGAAGGTGGTGGGGAGGACAGTGGGGAGGATGGTGGGGAGGACAGTAGGGAGGACGTGGGGAGGGTGGTGGGGAGGACGGTGGGGAAGGTGGTGGGGTGGACGGTGGGGAGGACGGTAGGGAGGATGGTGGGGAAGGTGGTGGGGAGGACGGTGGGGAGGATGGTGGGGAGGACAGTGGGGAAGGTGGTGGGAAGGATGGTGGGGAGGACGGTGGGGAGGACAGTGGGGAGGACGGTAGGGAGGATCGTGGGGAGGATGGTGGGGAGAACACTTCCTCTAGACTGAGTTAGTGCCCACCCCTTGGGCTGAGCTGGCGCGAAGCAGTCTTGTTGGATGTCACTGTTTGATCAGGTGAGTAGGTGGAGGGATGGGCTGGCATGTGTGAGGGTCACAGTGGCCCTCTTCTCCCTGAGGAGAAAGCATCTGAGGGTGTTAGAAAGTGACACAACGCAAGAACAAGTTTTCTCTTCTGCCTGGTGCATGGGAGCGGGATTGGAGAGCAAAGTTCTCACACTAACTTTTGAAATCATTCCTGTTTAGCTCATCAATAGTTGCCTTATAAGAATGATTCCAGGCCTAAGAAGCATTTTAAGCCTTTTAAGCTCCAAAGATTAGGGTGGGGAAGGAGGAAGACAGATAAACAACAGACCTGAGAGGATTCTCCATGCAGAGGGGTAGATGGTTCACTTGGGTTAGATTAATCCCCACACTGAAACCAGCTGAATATCGTTCCGAGGACGGAGAGTGGGAGATAAGAGAAAGCCCCCTTGGCAAAACCCGACATTGAGCAGTTTGCAGAACAGCAGACCATGTCCTTTTCTCTGCAGCCAAGGACTTGGAGACCAGCTTGTGGAGGACAGATAGAGGGTGAGCAGTGGAGGGAGCCGATGAGGAAGGAAATGGGGGGAGGTTACATGGATGGTACCCGCACATCCTGCAGAGGTGTGCAGTATCTTTCCTCCTCCGACCGTTGGCCTGCCTGGTGCACACCACAGGAAGTCATGGCATTGGACAATGCAAAGGTCAAGAGGTAGGGTGGCCAGCCTGGGCAGGAGGACCTTCACAGCGGACCTCAGCCCTCGCCAGGGGAAGCCACCCTTTTCCATTCCCAGGACCTTGGCCTTCTTGGAGGAGGAAGTCTAGGCTGGAAGAACAGAGGCTGGCGTCAGAGAGGCCAAAATAGGGCAGGAGATACCCCAACTGGACACCAGCTGGAGGGAATTGGTGAGGCTCCAGATGGACTCGGGGGTTCTGAGACGACAGCGCTCGTTTGGAGGTGTTGGTGGCTTAAACAACGGTCAGATGGCAGCAGTCACCTCTAGAAAGGTCAAACTTCAACCTCTGCAGACAGGACCCAGAGTGGCCGGCTGTCAAGAGAGGCCTGTGATGGAACCCTGTGTGTCAGGAAGGGTTGCTAGTCAGGAAGCTAGCCAGAGCAGTGGTGTGACCTCAGAACTGGAGGAGGGCAGCAGCTGGAGAGGCTCAAAGAAGGAGAAGCTGCAGAAACCTGGTCCTTGCTGGGCCCTCCGGTGGAAGGTTTGGAGCACTGCTGGGTAGGATGCAGTCCAAGCCCCAGGGCCAAGTGAGGATGAAGGACTCTGGCTGTGGACCACAGCCCCTGGAGAGCACATTGGGAAGAACGCTTTGACGTTGCCAAGGTCTCCATCTTCATTCCTGCCCCACAGAAGGGCCCAGCCTGCCTCTGCGGGGGTGTGGACTTCAGGACACCATTTGGGTTTGTGTCTAGCTGCTCAGTGGCTCTATAGAGGACCATATTGCCCACACAGAACCATGTGAGTTACATGGTTTTCCTTACTAAGACCTGACACACGCAGTTAGGTGGAGGGAGGTCTATTTGGACTGCCTTTTGAGGCTACGGCTCCCCACAGCTGCAGAAGCTTGAGGCAGCTGCTCATATTCTATCACAGTCAGGAAGCTAAGATGAACGCTGGTGATCATCTTGCTTCCTCTGCTCAGGCTGGGACCCAGGCCCGTGAGAAGCTGCTTCCCACCATCAGGACATCTCTCTTCCCTGGGGAAGCCTCTCTGGAAATAACTTCACTGATATGCCTGTGGTCAGGTGCAGTCAAGTTGGCAGTGAATTTTAACCCTCATAGAGACCCAAGATATTTCCCAGAGCTCAGACTAGGGCGGGACCAGAGGACAATGCCAGACAGGCACCAGCTCAGGCAGCCAGCCCGGGAGCCTGGGAGACCTTACGGAGGAGCAGGTCTCAAATAGTCCTCCAGATTGCTAAGGCATCCGGCACCTGCCTCCACCTAACCTGGTCTCTCTGATACCCTATCACAGATCTTCTCATTTCAAAAAGAATTTATGTCTAAGAAAATATGACAAATTTTTAATTGTATCCAAATTACAGAGAAGTACAATTAAATAATTGAAGTCATGCATGGTGGTACACAGCTTTAATTCCAGAACTCAAGAGACAGAGGCAGGCAGATTTCTGTGAATTCCAGCCCAAATTTTGCCTATATAGCAAGTTCCAGGACAGTCAGGGTGATATAGTAAGATCCTGTCTAAAAATAAGTAAGTTGTATCAAAGTTATAGGAATGCATGGCTTTTAAAAAAATTCACAGTACTGTCTGACTTACGATGGAAAACAGCTCTCCTCTCAAAACCGGAGGTGACTTCCTTGCCGTTCAATGTTTTCTGGTTTTAGCCTTGGTGACCAACTCCCATGCTCAAATTATCTACTTCTTACCTCTCTATTGGGCACTTACCTGTTGACCTTGGAAGTTGGTGGAAGTAGACTCTCCACTCAGAAGGCCTCAGCTTCCTTTCCCCCTCCCTTCTTTCCTTCACACAGCTAAACCATATCATCTCTTGGTCACATTCTCTAAATAATGTTTTTGTAAGTATTATTCAAAACTACAATCACAGGGCATAGGTCACTAACAACAGGAACAGTTCTGAGCGACCCATCCTTAGGATCTTTTGTCATAGTTTAGAAATGTTTTCACCTGTGTGCTCTCAGGATGGGTGATGAATTATGGCCAGGTGGGGCAGGTGCATGTGGAGCTCATGTCCCCACTTGTAGACACAGACTCAAGTGAAATGATAAACTCACAGCCTACATCACCACACATTTGTACGCATGGTGCTTTCCAGTAGAGGATAGGGCGTCAGTAGACAAGCTAGCCTTCTTGGCCCCTCCTTGACCTCCCACCTCCCAGCTGCTGACTGCATTCTCTGCCTCTCGGGAATGTGGTCACCTCTGGACATCTTGCAGCATCTACCAGCTCTGTTTCTCCGCTTTCCTTCTCTGCACCAACCAGCCATGGGTTCCACAAATATCTCCCGAGCTTCTGCTTTGTGCTTGGACACCAAGAACACAGCAGGCACAAACACACAATTCTCTGAATCCTGGATCTGAGACATAAGAGGCCACTGAAAGGGACAGGTAATAAATAACTATGTGCTGTGGGATCTCTCAAAAAGATGTTGAGTTAGAAAAAAATAGACCTCTTCTCTGGGGAAAGATGGAACCCAGCATGTCAGCAGCTGAGGCCAGACGGTGTGAAAGAGTCAGGCTCACAGACAGCAGACTGAAGGGCTGTCTAAGGGGAGGGGAATCATCGTGCAGAGCCTGCAGTAGTGACGATGGAGAAGAATGTGTTGAAGAACTGTGGAGGAGTGTTGCTCACTTGGAGTTTGGCAGTCAAAGGGGAGAGTGGTCCAGGGTAAACTGAACAAAATCCAAGGGTGGGATCACACAGGACCTGCTTGGCCCACTAATGCATTCTGACTTTTTCTGAGTACACCAGGGAGAAGGCAGCAAATGATTTCAACACGTAAAGAGCCAGATTTGGGTCCTGAAGGGCATTCTTCGGGGGCATCCACAGGACCCCTCTTTTCTAACCAGAGGCACACACATCCCATTTTTGTGGTCCTGGCTGCAGGTTTTATCCTCTGTAGCCAGCAAGCATTCAGGGATCTGCTGGGAGGAAGGGACGTAGCAAGAGAGCCATTCAAACCAAGATGCCTGCATGGCACATTTAACGCAAAGACGCTTTCATCCCAAGCTGAGAGAATGTTCCTCAGCTCTGAGCGACCTCTCGGGATGTGTGGAGTGTAGCTGGGCACCAAGATGCAGCAGTCTGATGCGCTCTGCCCCCAGGATCCCCACTGGGAATTAGAAGACAGTGTGGCAGCTCTCTATTAACTTTTATATATATATTTTTTTATCACCTGAACTCATTCGAGGTCCCCCTGGCTCCACAGCAGGGGTCCCCATGTGATATCTGCCAGGATCCACCCCCACTTTCAGAGAGTGGGTTTGTATGCTGCCCTCCATTTTTCAAAGCCTTTCCCTGGTCATCAGAGACTGTCTCACGGGGTTGGGCTCTGTGAAATCAGGGGCTTCCTCTCCTCTCGTCTTCTCCCTCTTCTACCTCCTCCACCCCTTCACTTTCTCTTCTCCTTTATACTGAGTGATCTGTTCAAAGCAAGCCATACCCTGGAAGTGCCTGCGTGGGATCTGGTCTCCCATCAAAGCTACAGCGGCTTCCTGCGGCTTAGCCCGGGTATCTGTCACAAGAAACCGCCATAGATTTTGGGGGCTGCTTCCCACTTCTTGTGGCTGCAGTGTTGGGGGCTAGGGCTGGCCTGGTGGTTGGGGTCACAGTTGGCTAATAGAAGTGAGCCTTGAACCAGGTCAGCAGAGTTGTTCCATTCTTGGCTAGTAAAATGGCCATGATAACATGGTTACAGACACTTGGTACCCTTGGGTCTCTTTCTGACTGTATCACTGGCGGCAGATGGTGGCAGGCAAGTTCACTACTCTGAGACTCAATGTTTCCATCTGCAAAGTGGGGCTAATGATTAGAATATCCTCTTCTCAGGGTTATTGAGATGATGAGATGGAGTAAGATGCTCACCGGATACTCCGTGTGTGGAACTGGCAAGCTTCCCTGACAGAGCCAGCCAAAGTCCACTAGATTCTGAGCAGGCATAAGGATGGTAGAGGAGACCACACATACCCAGAGTGGCTACAGGAAGCAAAGGAAGAGGAGGGACCCCCAACAAGTACTTCCTGCCATCTTCTAATCTCTCTCTCGTGCTCATGAGTGGCTAAACCCACTCAGAAGTCCGAGGGCAATAGAACCGAAGAAATACAGTTCCCACCATGCAAGGTGATGCAGGGAAGGACTGGGGCTAAGAAAACAGTGTGTCCTGTGCAGTGTGTGAGTGTTGTCACATTTGGGTACACACAGTCTAGGCTAGGAAGAACATCTAACCTTCACAAAGACCCTGAAAGGGAAGAAACTGAGGCTGAGAGTGGACCAGACCATCATCTCCTGGAAAAACCAATGTCCATGGACAACTGGTAGGAAAGAAGAAAAAGGCTTTATTCAGTGGGTGAAGGATGGACCAAACAGAATTTTACTTGCGAATCAGCTCCTGGACTCCAGGAGTGTGGAGGAGTCACGGATACAGAATGGGAATAACAAGGGGGAGATGCGTGCTAATAAAGGGAAGGGGCGTTCCTGTCTCCCAGGAACTGGAGTGCCATTTCACTTCACTCCTCCAGGGTCATGGCGGCTGCTACGTGCCTTTTGGATCCAGTTAGCCCTGCGTTGTCGTCCTGAGCAGACTTCTCAGTGATTGACAGGTTGATGTGCAGAACTGAGTGGCATTTGACCCGTAGGTTAAGAAGACACAGCAGACAGGCAGAACATGAAGGGAGAGCTGGCATACCTTCACTAGTTCTGGCCACCCATCACATGTCTACAGAGCCAAGTGAAGAGCTAGTGTTTTCAGAAGAAAATCATCCTTCAACACCAGTCATGGCAGCCCACGCCTGTAGTCCCAGCACTTTGAAGACCGAGGCAGGAGGCTAGTGAGCTCAAAGCCAGCCCAGGCTACACAGTGAGGCGTTACTTCAAAACCAAACAAAAGGCTTTGGAGTCCCTGCACAGCAGCCTAGGCCACTGTGACGATGACCCATCCTAGCTGTGATGGCTAGGCTAGTGGGAAGCTAACACTGTGTCCTTCAGCCACATTGCCACCCGAAATAGTGATCTTCAAGTTAAATGAGAACGAAGGAAGGTAGATGGTGTCTTAAGGCAATTTCTCAGCCACACCAAGGGGGTCACGTTCTAAAGGGACAGAGAGAGCCTGACACAACAGGCTGCTTGACAGTTGTGGGGCTGTTCTTGGTTGTCAACTTGACTACATCTGGGACTAACTAAAACCCAAATGGCTGGGTACGCTGGTGAGGAATTTTTCTCAATTAAATCATTTGAAGTGGGAAGACCCACTTCTAACCTGGGCCACACTGGTGGCAGCCTATCCAGAGGACATGGAAGAAGAAAGCTCTTGCCCTCTCCTGCTGGTCCTCACTCTCTCTGGCAAGTTCATTCCTTCACTGGTATTATTGCCTTCTTCTTCAGGATTCTAGCGTATGCTGAGGACCAGATGAAACATCCCGCTCATGGACTTTCCATTGGTAGTCAGCCATTGTTAGATAAGCCACTCGAATGAATCCCCAAGCTCTCCTGGGTGTGGTGGCCAGCCTTCATTGTCAGCTTGACGGAACTTCAGATTCAGCGTGGAACACACCTCTGAGTGTGTTTGTGAGGGGATTTCCAGCACGGTTTACTGAGGCAGTAAGACCTCCCGTGGATGTGAGCAGCGGCCTCCAATGCACATGGCCTGGGGCTGGATTAACAGGACAAGGAAGCTGAGTGCCTGCATCCATCTCCCTCTGCTTTGTAACCGTGAACACAGTGTGACTAGCGGTTCAAGACCCTGACACCACTGCTTTCCCATCACAGTGGACTGTGCTCAAACTATAAGCCAGAAAACAACAATAACAACGCCACCACACACACAAAAAAACCCTTCCTTAACTTTTTCCTCAGGTGTTTGGCTGTACGAAGAGGAGTAACTAACACACTTTCTGACAGCAAGCATTGATTCATCCAAGGTCACACATGCCTTAAGCAGTGGACCCAGGCAGCTGCCCAGCTGACCTCACTTGGAACAGAGCCTGCGATTCTGATCTCACGACATTGTGCAGTGGATGAAGTGAGCACACGCCCTCTGTCGGGAATAGCAATCTACTCCTTTGGGAGGGAAATCCTGCTGAGGAAAATCTTGGCCGGCGACCACTCTGGCTTTGTCTACTTGGTCTGTGCAGTTTGCCACTTAGAAATGCTTCCTCAGCAAACCGGGTCTAGTGCTATAGGAAAATAGGAATCAATCACCCCAGATAGACAGACAGTCAGTAGCTTCGGGGAAGAAAAATATTGAATTCTGTCCACACAGATGAGTTTCTGGCAAGAAATTCAAATAACTGTCCTCCCCCGACGAAGTCTGAGTGGGGAAGAGCAAGGAAGGGGCTGTACCACCATCAGTGCGAGTCTGAACCCGGCCCCAGCTTGGCTGTACCACCATCAGTG
>CABHPQ010161632.1:30317-48651 GCA_902168405.1 Peromyscus aztecus | reverse complement strand
TGTAACTACATTTTTTATACAAAAAGAAAACACAATTTACTATGAAGAGTGAAAAAAAGAATCATGTGAAATCTCATACTTTTCTTCCCCCACTTCAGAGGCAATGCTTTCAATGTTTCTCTCATTATGACATCTTTGGATTTATTCTATTTACTGTATTTTCATATAGCTATTTTGTTCAGGATTTTCAAAGCATAATTTTCCTCTTACAAAGTAATTAAACAGAAATTGGCAGTAAAGTATAATATCTCAAATTAAGAAACAAGCAGAATTTTTAGTAGGCAATTAGCCACAGTAATTAAAGAAAAAACAGAAAATGCATACCACAAAAGAATTAGTGGTTTAAGCCATCATATTAAATATATTTTCTCAGAGGAAAAAAACACTTTTCTTTAATTATTTTATGAGTAGAAGATTAGGATAGAGTCAGGAATCTCCAGAGTCTGCGTCCCCATGCTCAAGCAACTGGATAGAAAACAAACAACACAGTGTTGAACATGATTTCCATACACTGGTCTTTCTGTAGAATATATGTATTCTCCCTACACATTATTGACACTCCGGAAAAAAATAACATTATTTGGACGATCTCCATTAATTTTGTTCTTCACAAATCACGTAATGTCTTTAAAGAAATGGGAAATTCTGTAAGTTTTGGTTTTGAAGACAGTGAATTCAGTTTATTAAGACTCTTTTACTTATAAATGTATACTAAAAAAGCTGCGCCTTCAGTAAGTTACTTCAACTTTGGGTATCTGTGTATTGTAAGATCAGGCTTACTGAAATCCAGAAAACCTTTTTTGATAAAAATCCTATGTTAATTGAAGTGAAATAATATCTCCTTACTTCAACTATTGTAATATTCAGCTTTGAAGTAAACTATTTCCTAAAATCATTTTACAATTTTAATACACTGTTCTTAAATATTGCGTGTTCTACAAAAAAGATGTAAAATAAAATGGACAAGATAAGCTATTTTCTTATGAAATGTAATGAATTTAGGAATGGTAAAGTATATCACACATGGATATATGCCTAAAGTAGCAAAATAGTTGAGGCTTTTTATGCCATGATATCATTTGTATAGGTCATAGAGCAGAGGAAATACACTTGTGTGTTCATCAGAAAAGTTTTCTTGTAAGAGATATTACATTACTTTAATGGAATTGTATATATATATAATTTAATCACAAATAAATGATAAGAGGAAATAAGTAATTAGATTGTATAATAAAAATTTAAATTATGGAATAGATTGATCCTTATATTTATTGGCAAATAATTTTTTTTCTAATATTTCCTGAGTTACTATGAAAATTAATGTTAACTACTTTTCATATAATGTACTTTTGTCCTAAATGTGGTCAATAAATATTAAATTATTGCATTCAAGACTAAAGAGTTCTTCTGTTGTAATTTAAAAGCTCAGCAGAATCTATAGAGCAAAAGGAAACAATAAAAGCCATACATAGAGGTAAAAGCCACACACAGAGAGAAGAAATAAATGCATAACATTAATGTTGCTTGTATATTATATGATGCTATATGTAGTCTCAGGATCCCTAAACAAAAATTACTAGAAATGAGAAAGAAACAACTTTATGATTGTTACATATGAGATTAGAAAACATAAGAGAGTGCTGTTAAAACAATTGAAAAAATGGGAGATTAAATATCACTGTACTAAAAAAATGAGAGCTTGATATTATTACAGAATTTTAATTCTAAACTTACAATTCCTTGAGGTATGTGAGTTTCTAGAACATTTTCCTTCCTTATCTTTTGATATTGCTTAGAACCCTAGCAATTCTGAAAATAGCTGAACTATCTCCAAAACCATGACTTTCAGAAAAATATTGCCAGGACATGTTAGTAGTGAATTTTCCCTATTTGGACTTTGTGAACTTGTTTGTTTGTAAACAAATAAAAGAACAATTATAACATTGGACTGAAAGTAAGTGTGAGATGTGCAGAAGGAACCATTACAATTTCTTGAATCCTCACCACAGTGCTCTACTGCATGCAGTATGAACATTTATTAATAATATGTGACTATTATTCCAGTTTAGATGAAAATATCTTGAAAATATTTAACGAACTGCCTTATTCAAAAAGGAATGAGAAATAGGTAATGGTTTAAATCTAGAGTTGCCAATGGTAATGTAGTGTCATGGTTTCTTTCAGTAATCATGTTTAGAAAAAAATCCTTCATTGTATAGACAGGAACATAATTTTGGAAAAGGAACACAATAATATTGCAAATGCAGATTGAGCTTCCAAGTTCAAGAAGTCAAAAGTCTTTGCAACCATTTGATATCTTGATCTAATCTCATTTTACTATTGATTTCTGTTCATGAATTATAACTGGAGAAAACTTGAATGCTAGATAAAAACAACATAAAAATTTCAAATTGTCATACAAATATTTGCTTAGCATCTTTACTACTTAATTTATAGAATTATAAGTGACCATGTACTGGGAAAATAATTCCTAACATATACTCAGTGGAATTTAAAAAGATTTATTTGTGTATGTATGTATAAGAATGCTCCGTCTGCATATACCTCTGCTCACCAGAGGAGAGCATTGAACCAAATTATAAAGGGTTGTGAGCCACCATGTGGTTGCTAGGAATTGAATTCAGTACGTATGGAAGAGCAGCCAGTGCTCTTAACTGCTGAGCCATCTCTCTAGCCTTGTCAGTGTCATTTTAACTGAACCATTTAAAACATCTTTTTAGTCAATGTCTATTGAGAATTTAATAATTGAATGCATCTAATAAGGAACTGTGAGTTGAATGTCAATATATTTCACTCCCTACAATTTTTCTATTATATTTATCATTATATAGTAAATTACTTAATTTTCCAAAGCAATCCAATGTAAATTACGGAAAAACATAACAATCTTTTCTGGTTGGCCATTTATCCCCTTACTCTCTTTTTAAGATTTTTTCTTTTTATCTATTATTCTCTCATATAATATATCTTGAATGCAGCTTCCCCTTCCTTCATTCCTCCCAGTTCTCCCTGACCTAAACTGTCTCCCAGATCTACTGCTTCTCCATTGCCCTTAAGGAATGATCAGATCCCCCAAGGATATCAACCAAACATGGTATAACAAGATGCAATAAGACTAGGCATAAACCTCCATACCGAGGCTGGATAAGGAAATCAATATGAGAAAGAGGGCCCCATGAGAAGGCAAGAATCAGAGACACCCCTCTACCACTGTTAGGAGTCTCACAAACCCTCCAAGCTAAAACCACAGCATGTATGTAGAGGACCTAGCACAGACCCTTGCAGGCTCCATGATTGCTGCTTCAGTCTCTGTGAGCACCTATGAGCTCTTCTTAATTGATTGTGTGGGCTGCAATCTCCTGGTGTCCTCAACCCCTCTTGTTCCTTCAATCCTTCTGCCCATTCTTTCATGAGTTTCCCCAGCTCTGCCTAATATTTGGCTATGGGTATCTGCATCTGGTCAGTCAGAGGAAACCTCTATAATGAATATTTGAAGATTGGGCAAGGTACTGATCTATGAGTATAGCAGGATATCATTAGGAATCATTTACTGACTTTTTTTCCTGTCAGTGGTGTTTGAGCTATCCAGCTTCTAGTTTCTGGTCATCCAGGCAGTGTTGGGCTTGGGATCCCTCTCTTGGCTTGTGCCTCAACTTAAACCAGTCATTGGTTGGCCACTTCTAGGAGCATAAAGCCATTATTGACCCAGAACATCTTGCAGGTAAGACAGGTTGTAGGGTTCAAAGGATTCTTGTCTGTGATGTTGTCCCAGACACACCACGGGGAGCCTCGCCTGGTTGCAGAAGATGGAAGATTCAGGCTCCATATCCTCCATTACTGGGAATCCTCAGTAAAATCACCCTCATAGGTTCTAGGAAGTTTCCACTGCTCTAGGTTTCCACATTCCCATCCAAATGCCCCCTTATTCTAACCATATCTCCCTGTATTCTCTCTTTCTATCCCTTCCTCTACCTAATCCCTCCTATGCCCATGCCCACTCATTCTCAGTTCACTCACAAAATCTCTTCCTCTTCCCACAGAGCCCTCCTTGTTAAATAGCCTCTGTGGGCCTGCATTATAGTGTGATTCTTTCCTTACTTTTCATATTATTGTATATCCTAAGCTTCCTAAGTGGCATACATTTAAATATACTTTTGGGGGGATACATTTCTTTGAGGGGTTAGGCTTGTTTTGTGGACATGTGTTCACATAGGTATGGAGCCAGATGACAATCTTGTGCTTTGTTCAAGAGTACTATATTTACCTTATTTGAGGTAGGTTCTTTTATTGGCCTCAGACTTGCTCATTAGGCTAGACTGGCTGGCCCAAAAGACGTAAAGTTCTGTCTGTGTATTTCTCCATGGTACTAGGATTAAAAGCACATGTCATCATGACTTACCTTTTTATTTATATAGTTGGAATCAAATACTCCTGCTTTACAACATGTTCTTCACTGATTTGTTCACATCCCCAGTCCTCTTGTACACATTTTTCATAAAATAAAAACACTGATAATATTACTGTTTTGTCTTTTACAGAAAGAACCGATGGAGAAATCTAACTTCCCATGGACGTCATGTTCTCAAATAAGACTCCACTGTGATGCAGGATGGTGCAGAATGCAACTGTTTACAGTTCCCTTCACTCAGTATTCTGAGCCTGTGCATAGCGTCTACCTGACCACATTTTCAACTTTGCTAGCTGTCTTTCTTTTTATTTCATTTTTTTTGATAGGTGGGGTATGACCATGATGTTTGATAACAGAAACCAGACCTTTCTCACCACATTCTTCCTGCTCGGTTTCTCAGAAGACACAATGTTCCAGGTTCCCCTCTTTTTCCTGTTCTTGACAATCTATGTTATTGCTTTAATGGGGAACTTGGGCATAATTGTGGTCAGAAAGATCAACCCCAAACTTCATACACCCATGTACTTTTTTCTCAGCCATCTTTCATTTCTGGATATTTGTTATTCAAGTGTGTTTACACCAAAATTACTGGAGATCTTGGTTGTGGAACAGAGAACTATCTCTTTAAAAGGTTGCATGGCTCAGTTTTTCTTTGGCTGTGCATGTGTGATTACAGAGATGTTCATGCTGGCAGTGATGGCCTATGACAGGTTTGTGGCTGTTTGCAACCCCCTTCTCTACACTGTGGCAATGTCTCATAAACTCTGTGCATTCTTAGTAGCTGGAAGCTATATGTGGGGTGGTCTATGTGCTGTGATGCTCACATACACTCTCACAGAGCTGTCTTACTGTGGACCTGGCATCATTAATCACTTTGGCTGTGAGTACTCTGCCATTCTCTCTTTGTCCTGTTCTGACCCCACCTTTAGCCAATTGGTATGTTTAGTCATTTCTATATTCAATGAGACTTCTAGCCTCCTCATCATCCTGGCCTCCTACATCTTCATAGTTGTCACAATCATCAAGATGCCTTCTAAGGGTGGACTCCGAAAAGCCTTCTCAACCTGTGCCTCCCACCTGACTGCCATCAGCATCTTCCATGGCGTTGTCCTTCTTCTCTACTGTATTCCCAACTCCAAAAACTCCTGGCTGTTGGTCAAAGTAGCTACTGTGCTTTTTACAGTGGTAATACCCATGTTGAACCCCCTCATCTACAGCCTTAGGAACAAGGATGTGAAGGAGACAGTCAGGAGGCTCTTCAGCTCCAAACTACATTCTCATTCAATATAGTTGAAAAAAAATGTGTAAGTTTATGTCCAAAGCACATCTAATTATTTCATATTTGTCATAGATGGTACTTTTTCACTTTATAAGTAAAATGATAACTGTTTTTTAAATCAAATAACTATTGAATATGTATTTGTTTTCAAGTATCAGAATATTTTGTATGTCCTCTGGTTTGAAAAAAATGAAAATGCATTCTGACCTGTCATGTTAGTTGTATTTGAAAGAAATATATTTTGGCCTTTCTCTGACAGACCTAGAAAAGTTAGAATGAGATGACAAAGTCTATATTTAGAAATTCAGTCTTTTTAGGGGGGATTTACATTAAGTTTCTCATTCTGTTCTGATACCTTTTGAAGGGACTATTTTGACTCTGTACCATTCATGATACATAACAATTTTAGTATAGATTTTTTATATCAAAGAAAACATAGTTATTGAGCTTATTCACTGAAGAGTATTATCAGATTTTAAATAAGCACATATTGAATATGTGATCTACCACCTTCAGCCATCAAATATGTGCAGTATAAATGGATAAATGATCAGCCCTAGCAAAATACATACAAATAGCACTATACATACTGAGCAGGTTGTACTTATGCATTTAGAATATATATATATAATATATACATATATATATATATATACATACACACACACACACACACACACAGACACAGACACAAACACACACACACTTATAGTTTAATATATTATATTGATTGTCACATATTTAATTAGTATATTCTTTAATATATACATATTCAATATTATATTTTTAATGACAGTAAATATTCATAAAATGATAACATATAAATGAGAATATGACCAACAATAATGTAGTAGGCCAAGTTTGATAACGAGACATGATTATAAAGAAAAGAACAAATTAAATGAAGTTCAAATTTTTTCATTTTCCAGGCTTGAAATTTTTCATTTTCCTGTTGGAAATCTATAGTATAGGTTCTTTGGTGGTCTGAGTACATACAAAAAGAAACCAATTTTCATGTTAACCAAAGTGAGAGAGAAACTTGTATAGAGATTCTGAATTGACCCAGGAAGGCATAATTATAATTTATACTGCTGTCAGTATAAACATGAGATATGATTCATTTCCTCTCAGACATCACTTAGAAACTTTACTTTTGGACATGTGTTGAAAGTTTGTCGACAGTGTTTCTGTTATCAGAAACCTCATGGAAACTAAAAGGAGCACATTTTAAAGTTTATTGTGATAATTTTTAACACAGTGTTCAGCACATACAGTGTTTCCAGACTACATGTGGTAGTTCGAATGTAATTGGTCCACATAACCTCATAGGGAATGGCACTATTAGGAGGTGTGGTTTTGTTGGAGTGGGTATGGCCTTGTGGAGAAAGTGTGTCACTGTAGGGGAAGTCTTTGAGATGTCCTGTACTCAGAATACTGCCCACTGAGTCAGTAGACTTCCTGTTGCCTGCAAAAAGTAGGACTCAGCTATTCCAGAGCCACATCTGCCTGCACTCTGGTATGATCCTCGTCATGAAGATAATGGATTAAACCTCTGAAACTGTAAGCCTCCCCAGTTAAATGTTTTCTTTACAAGAGTCGTCATGATCATCGTGTCTCTCCACAGCAATACAAACCTAAACCCAGACTTCACCTTAAAAATTACGACAGTGTAGGCTGGGTGGTGATGGTGCATGATTTTAAACCTACTAAAGGCAAGTAGATTTCTGTGAGTGAGTTGGTGACCAGCCTGGTCTACAGAATGAGTTCTAGGACAGCCAAGGCTACACACAGAAATCCTGTCTTGAAAATTAAAAAAAAAAAAGAAAAGAAAAAAATTATGACAATGTAAACAGTGTCAATTGAAACATTGAAACAATTTAAAGAAACATTTAAAATTAAAAATTTTGAACCAAAATCTAATTCAGTGGCTCATTCTTCATATGAGAAGATGAAATCAATTTTAAAGTTAAAATTATTCAAAAAATTGTTTGTTCACAAGAAACACAGGTATTATTTGTTTCACACACATACTACGTTTTCATTTATTGTTTGAAAATGTCTTGTCACGTATTTTGATCATGTTCACTCTTCCTCCCCCCAGTTCTTCCCAGACTCATTTCCCTTTTCCTACTTAACTATCCAAATTTTCAACTAAAGCTAATTTGTGCTGCACAAATATTCTTGGGTATATAGCCCTCCCTGTGGCCTTGGTGACTTATGAGTTTACACTCAGAGTTGACCCTTCCTCTCCTAGCAGATAACAACTGCCAGTGGCTCCTTAGCTATGGCAGGGTTTGTGCCCACCTCCTCTCTGCATGATGGGATTTGGTGTGGCTTGGGCTTGCAAAAGCCTTTCATAAGCTGTCAAGCATGTGACATATGAAATTGTAAGTTTCTGTGTGCAGCCTCCCTGCTACATCCAGAAGACACTGGTTCTTTGTGTCTGGTGCTTATGACCCTTGAGCCTTGATAGGAGGTTATGAGAATGCATATCCCCTATAGGGCTGAGCATTCTGCAGTCTCATTTCCATGCTCCTTGGTCAATTGGAAGTCACAGTGTTAATTATCATCACTGTAAATAGAAGCTTATTTGTTGAGACTCGTGAGATACATTAACTCACACTAGAAATTGGTTTAATACTATTTCCACTTAGAGGACTAGTAATAGATTCCCTCTTAGTGTCTGTAATCTGTCTAGTCATAGGTTCTTGTCCCAATAATGATAGTTTAATAGTACATATAACTTTTTAAAAACTCATAATATAATTAAAACAAAGTACTTGGAATTATGAAGTTAGCGGAAAACTTTAAAAGGGGAGTGCTATTTTAGAATCATCAGAGAAATAAATAGAAAAAATACTCAAAATAATAGAAAAAATATAGGAGAATGCTGTGGAATATTTGTACCCTCTGTGAAGATGCATTGCTATGATTGGTTTACTAAAAAGCTGAATAGCCAATAGCTATGCAGGAGGTATAAGCAGAACTTCATGGCGGAGAGGAAAGCAGGGAGGAAGAAAGGCAGTCACCAGGCAGACAAAGAGGAAGCAGGGCATGCAGAAGGAGAAGTGACAGCCACAAGCTACATGGCAGCATGTAGATTAATAGAAATGGGTTAATCTAAGTTATAAGAACTAGGTAGGAGCAAGTCTTAGCTATAGGCCAAACTTTCATAATTAATAATAAGTCTATGGGTCATTATTTGTGGGCTTTTGGTCCTGATGAAAGAGTACAACTAAGGAGAACAATGTGGATATTTCAATACTGGACAGCTATAATTAACTGCAGAAAGAATGACATTAACATTCCTTAGAAGCTTACATTTCAGGCTTCATTGATTCAATATTATTAATATAATTTTCCTCACTACTGCATAATCATGTTGACATTATTTTCAGATTTTAATTAAGCAATGGAATTTCACGAAAAATATAGGCTACTCAGCATATCAAGAAGATGAAGTATTTTCTGGCAAATATTGCGGATCATGAGCAGCATAGAGTACTTCTCAAGAATGAGGCTGACTCAGAAACCATACTTACTCACAATGCTGTGGACTTTACAACTAAGAGCCTGACCAGAGGGAATCAGACTCTGGCGAAATTTTGCCTGGTGTTTGGAAAGTCCTTTGGACATGATCCCTTTTTACTGATTCAGCAAATATTTCTGGATTGTCAAAGCATCTGGGAAATTGCCAAACATGTTTATCTTCTGTTTCTTGAAGTGTGTGGTTTGCCTAGCACAAACAGGTATAAATTCAATACATTTGATTTAAAAAAAAGTTCAACATCGGTAACAACTAACACCTGTCATTTTTGCACACTTACACTTTTTGCTGCACTTCGCTTTTGCTTTTTAAATAAGGCATTTGGAATTATCCTGCACACACATGAAATTATGCCTCTTTTGTTGCATTTATTTGACATCTTATGTTTCCCTATTTATTAAAAGTCATAGTACATAAGTATTTTCAGTCACAACACTATGTATTTTTATCTTTATTTTTGCAGAAATTCAGACAGTGTTTTCTAAAATATTTTTTTTTCAAGACAGGGTTTCTCTGTGTTTTGTTTTGGTGCCTGTCCTGGATCTCGCTCTGTGGACCAGGCTGGCCTCCAACTCACAGAAATCCACCTGGCTCTGCCTCCCGAGTGCTGGGATTAAAGGCATGTGCCTCCACCACCACCCGGCTTTCCAAAATATTTTTAAAGATTTTTATCAGTGTCAATAAGTTTTGGGAAAACTCCTTCAAATTATTTTTCATACTATAAATTCACCTTAAAATTGTTTTTAAATTATATTAAGCTTGATTTAAACTTTAAGATTTGAAGTTATAACAATTCATTATACAAAATATATCTTTTTACTATCTTTTTAAAATATATTTGCTGTAAAGAATTTAGCTATTGAAAAAACTCCAATTCTTTTGAGAATAAATTGCATTGATTTTTCTAATGCAGTTATCATATCATTTTGTTTGTTTTCTACATCTCATCCACTATGTATCCTATGTAGTTCAGGAAAACTCTTTCGACTAGTGTCCTCTGTAGTTCAGGAAAACTGACAGTCCTAATGTCAGAATTTTAACTTGTGTTTTCAGAATCCAGATTTTAAGATCTCTAAAGTATCGAATTTATGATCTGGAACCTGGGATCCAAATAGTAAGTTATAGCATGCGTGCAAAACCATCATTGATGCATTAAAGAAAGCTTTTCTAGGTGTACCTTGTAGCATTTGAATAAGCCAATTAAAATGTATTTATGTATGTAAAAAGAAATAATGGTTTAGAAAAATGAGAAGACTGAAACAGAAATTCAAACGCAACAGGAACAGTGGTACAATTCCCAATGTTAGTAGCATAAGATTCAGTTTTTCCAGAGTACAATACATATATACCGAGGTTATTATGCAATGACAACCCAAGGAAAATGTCTAGGGAGGTTAGTCAGAAAAATAAAATCTAATTGTCTTATTACTTATTGATGTGTTTTGTTTAATAAAAGAGTAAGTGTTTGGTTCTCTTGTATTCTGGGTTAAACAAATCTGAGTACAGAACTGGTGTTCCTAAGTAGCACAAAACATTTAATTACTTATGCTCAGAATTTTGCAGTTAGAGTAAATCAACACAAAAAGTAGGAATTCTTAGACAAGTGACAGAAATTAAATATTTTGTCAACTTTTAACACTGGGTAATTTATTCTACTCAAGTGTCGGCCTATTTCTAGGCAATTTCAATCGAAACTAGACAGAATGCATAAGATTCAGAATTCAATAAAGGCAGAAAGGGAATGGTGCTGTCAAATACTAAACATGATGTACACAGAATTACAAAGGTTTATCCTCTCTACATATGCTGTTGTGTTAGCCCTAACTTGGCTTTTAAAATTTTAGACTCCACGACAACATTAGTCCTTCCCTTGAAGGGATATTAACAGTCACTGTTACCACATCCTCAATATCTGTTAGCACTCACCCTGGCAAACTAAAATCTTCTTTGTGAGTAAATGAACATCTTTTTCTTTGTTCAGTGGGTCCTCTCACAATCAGAAGATGAAGGCACAGAAGGCTATTACTATCAGATTTCTAAGACAATGGGTGAAAAAATTTGATTCAGAACTTTGGTTTCATACAAAACTGAAACTGACCTGGAATTTCACAATGTGAGCATTGCAGGTGTGTAAAATTTATGTAAGGTTTTTTTACTAAAGTTAAATTTTTTGGAAGTATAATATTGCTTATTAAGATATATGTATATGTGAACAGGTGGAAAGATGAATATAAAAATAAGCAATCATATCATTTCAAATAAGACAATGATAAAAGTTTCAAGATAATTCCAAACTGTACTTCCTTAAGCCATATTTAGGTAAAATTTACATCCTTATAAATGACTTTCTGGTAAGATCATTGAGAATCATCATACTATTTGACCAAACAATTTAAATGTAAAATTACACAAATAAAAAAAGCTGTTCACAGACTATAGAATATTCCTTGAAAATCTAACTTGAAAACTTCCATACAGAATCCTGTGAATTTCATCTCAGTGATACTTTGTGGAAATTTAGTACTTTCATCACCTCCAAAATGCTTGAAAAGCAAGAAATAGCCTTATAGAAATACTGTTAAGACTGATACACACTTGAATCACATTTGTTAAAATTAATTATCCATAGTTTGAAAACAGATGTGTTCCTTATTCTAATTTATTTTTCTTTCTTTCTATATCATTGCCTTTAAGAGGAAACTATACATTATAATTATAAAATATAACATTTATAATAATCAGATACATTCGATGTGCATATATAAGTAGATAATTCTTTTAATTTTTTTACTGAGAATTTCATTTATGAGTACTATTGTTACATCATTCCTCCTCTCCCTCCCTTTTCTCTGATTCCTCCTGAGACTCTGACTCTTGTGCAAATTCATGGTCTATTATTCTTTAATTATAATTTTTTCATATATATGTGTACAAGTTTATAAATATAACCTGCTGAGATCATTTAGTATTGTTCAAGCTTCTTTAAGACAGACCTCTTGGGATTGGCTAACCTATCAGGGGTTATGTCTCTAGAGAAGACTGATTCTCACTCTCTCAGTAACCATTAATAGTCAGTAACTCTTCCTTTAGGAGTGTAGCCTTGTGAGAATTCTCCCATCTAAGTTGACATGTCAAATGGTATTTTATTTTAGACCTTGTTGAGAGGTCTGTTGAGAGAGAGCTGCAGCTCCTCTGTCATATATAAAAGACTCTTCCTAACAGCAGACTTAGGTCTTGGTTCTCTGGCTCTTACAAATTTCTCTCCCTTCTTCTGTGATGTGCCCTTACCAGCCATTCTCAACCTGTGGGTCACAACCCCTTTGGGGGTTGCATATCAGATACCCTGAGTATCAGTTATTTATATTATGATCCACAGCAGTAGCACAATTACAGTTATGAACTAGCAAGTAAATAATTTTATGGTTGGGGTCGCTACAACATGAAGAACTGTATTAAAGTGTTGCAGCATTAGGAAGGTTGAGAACCACTGACTTTGAATTGGATGCGGGAGCTGCATTGTAGATGCATTAAATAGGACAAGACATCCCACAGTCAGTTATTTTCTGCGTTTTGACAAGTTGTGGCTCTCTATAATGACCTCCGTCTGCTGCAAAACGAAGCTTCTTTGATGAGGGTGAGAACTATGTTTGTCTGTGGGAATAAAGATAAGTATTAGAATGTAATTAGAAATTATATTGACTCACTGAATACTAATACTTAGTAGCTTCTCTTCTAGGGTCCATGGCCTTATCAGCCATGAGTATCAGGATAGGTTTACAATAACAGATGTTTTCTCAATTATTGAATGAGACAAGTCCAGTTTTAAGGCTATTTTTTTAATTCTAGGATATATGTGCCATTGTTGTGTCTTTCAGGATATCTTGCTATTTATATGTAAATAATTTATAAGTTTTTATAATGCTTGGATTTTTATTTACAGAGGAGGGACATGAGGCATTCAGTGAAAAAACACATGACATGTTCAAATAAATGGGCAGTGATTGAGATAAAGCGTAAGTATGTCAAAGAGAAGTCATTGATACACATTTATAAAGGACATCCCAGTGGCTTGTCTTGGAAGCCTGCCTGCATTCCATAACACCCACTCCTCTGCTGCAGACTGCTGCTCAGGATGAACTCTGTGGTTTCTTCCAACAGAAGCCAAAGGTGGAATGAGGGAAACCGAAGCATGGTGTCATCTTTCATTCTGCTGGCCTTCTCAGAATTTCCGCACCTCCGGGTGCCCCTGTTCCTGGGATTCTTGATCATATACACAGTGACTGTGTTGGAAAACCTTGGTATGATTTTTATCATCAGGATTAATCCCAAACTCCACACTCCTATGTACTTTTTTCTCAGCCACTTATCCTTTGTTGATTTTTGCTACACATCTGTAATTGCACCTAAACTGTTAGACCTCTTGCTTGTAGAAGACAAAACTATCTCCTTTGAAGGGTGCATGGCACAATACTTTCTTGGATGTACATTTGTGATCACAGAAATGTTCATGCTAGCAGTGATGGCCTATGACAGGTTTGTGGCCGTTTGCAACCCCCTGCTCTACACTGTGGCTATGTCTCATCAGCTCTGTTCTCTCCTGGTAGTAGTGACTTACATATGGGCTGTACTCTTTTCCTCAACCCTCACGTATATCCTTTTACAGCTCTCTTACTGTGGACCTAATGTCATCAATCACTTCTGCTGTGAGTACTCTGCCCTCCTGTCTGTATCCTGCTCAGACACCTCCTTCAGCCAAACGGCGTGTCTCGTCATCTCTATGTTTAACGAGGCTTGTTGTCTCCTGATCATCATCACCTCCTATGCTTTCATTGTTGTCACTGTCATCAAAATCCCCACCAAGGGGGCCCTCCGGAAAGCCTTCTCCACCTGTGCCTCCCACCTCACAGCTATCGGCATCTGTCACGGAATTGTTCTCCTCCTATATTGTGTGCTCAAATCTAAAAGCTCATTATTTCTCGTGAAGGTGGCCACTGTTTTCCACAGCATGGTCATCCCTATGCTGAATCCCCTCATCTACAGCTTCAGAAACAAAGATGTTAAAGAGACTCTCAGGAAGTTAGTCTACTTAAAGTATATTTTTCGTTCAATATGACCAAACGTTTTTAATTACTTTAAAAAATATACTATATATATATATATATATATATATATATATATATATATATATATACTTGACAATTTGTAGCTATCTCTATCAATAATAGAATGATATTTATTGGGAAACTAGATGGTACATACAAATTGTATACCTACAATACATAAATCTTAGTATGATTCAATAATTACCTATAAGAAGTAGAGAAAGGAAATTATCATTATGTTCTTCTCAGAATTTAGTATAGTAATGTGGAATTTTAAAATTTTTTCTAAAAGTATATTTTACAATTACCAAATGACTTTCCTAATATATATCAGTACTTAGATGTTCAGGCAGCAACATGAAATATCTAAACAAACAAATAAAATTACATTTAATTCCAAACAGACCATTCTGATATGAAAAATTTATTAAATAAATTATGATTATATACATGTATATCTATTACTTTCATAGTGTATAGTATGATATAGTTCAGTTTATTTTAGCTTTATAAATTAAACATTTTCTTTGCTGTATTAGAAAATAGCCATAGGATTTAAAGTAGATTCTAATCTTCCAGTTTGTCCTTAGTATAATCATTCAGTGGTTATTGTTATTCATGTAAAACAGAGTTGAGATTGTTTTAGGTTCACTTCCATTGTAAAAATCATATATGTGTAATTGTTTTACCCAGGTTCTCTCATAACTGTCTAACATAACAAAAAGTATATCGATATTGAAGTAATTCATGCATTCCATGCAGGCATTGGTTATTTATACGGAAAAAAGAGTAATTGTTTAATAATTGCTAGCTATATACTGTAATTAGCTAATTATATGCTACATGCCATCCATTTTAACCTGTGATTTTACTGAATAACTGGGGTTTCGAGTCTAGGCTCCTAAACTAGTAAATTTTAGTCTTCAGGCCTATGTGCATGAAGACAGCTATGGAACATAAATCTACTCTTCTTGTTAGAAGCAGAGTCAGAACTGAGTAATCTAACTCACTTCAAGATTACCTTCAAGTCACAGATTACCTTTCACCTGTTGCCATTTTATAACTCAGAAGAAATTGGAAGTCTAAGCCCCAAATCTATACAGGAATCTAGAAATGTTTTGGGAACAAACAAAATATTGGAGTAACAGGGTGCCATGCTTAGTCAAGCTATTGATAACATATTTCAGGTGCTAAACTCCATTGCCATTGTTCCTAGGACAATTTGAATTGGTGTCCTCATTGTTATATTGCATATTATTGATGTTTAAGTGAAATGTTAAATGTAACTTTTGTTTTCCTGAAATTTAAGAACTTCAGGATAAACAAGGAAAATACACTTGAAGTGTAATTGGAATATAATCTCATACACTAGCAAAATGACTCCTGGAGATAGTGGAAACAAAGGTAGAAATGTTGAAATATCCTTTTCACTTTTGTTGACTGGTTTTACAATGATATAACATGAAATCATGAAAGAATAAGAGGAAAGTGCCAGGTAGTGGTGAGAAATAGGAAAACAAAGGCCACCAGCAGTGAAGAGAAAACAAAGAAAGTCTGACCTAAAACTGACTATTAAGGGTCAGATGTTGTAACTATATTACAGTCTCAAAAAAAACCTGACTATTAAAGAACTATAGAATATGAATTCTTAGGTTTATTTACAAAGTCCCAATCAGTAATGTCCCCAAGTTCTAGGTTTAATTAACTCTAGATAACTATGTGATTATATTCACCAAATTATCACTGATATTACTTGTAAGTCATTTGTTTTCTTAGTGTATTTATTGTTGCAATATTGGTGCAAAAACTGATTCAGACCTGGCCTAGAAAGCTTATGAGACAGTTAAGGAAGCGACAACAACAAATCTCCTGAATTCTTATACATTGCTGCAGTTCCCTGTACTTAGTAAATTAGAAATGTATCTGGATAATTTATAAGTGAAATAAAAGAAAATTTCATACTGATTTAACAAATTGTCCTTATATTTATAGGCCTATGCTGTATCAATCAGTCAAACAAGCAAAAACTCTTAGTAGATAAGCATTGAGTTTCTGGTTCTTTAGTAATCTTTAGACAGATTTTAGGGTGGTAGTGATTTGAAGTTATTATGTCCAATTCATTAACTACATATAGAGAAAGTAACCTTCATTTACTGACTTCATTAAATCTGGCCTGGAGGAATTTACTCAGGATGGAGAGTCTAGTTCTTAGTGACAACTCCTGTACAGGAGGCTCAATGTTATAACAAAAATATTAGGTTGAACATCTGAGACATTTTTCATTCTGACAGGTAGAATGTATTATGTAGAGGGAGAACAAAACCTCTTAAATGTCCTGAAATATTTGAAAGTATAATCTGAAAGAGAATAGATTGTTAAAAAAACATTAAACTCTTAAAAATAAATAAATATTTTAGAATATGAAACTGAAAGAAAATTATGAATACAGATATTCTTAAATATAGACTTGCCTGTGATGTTTAGTATTATAGTATGTTTGAAGGAGACCATTAGGTGTGAGTACAGGAGTCTGAATTTTTGAATGTATAGAAGCAACACCTAATGAAGACAACAGAACATCTGAACAAAATCAATAATCCTATGATTTTAAAACATACCAAGTGTATTGATAGGTATAGTGAGACTTGAAGAAAGGTCATGTAGATATTCTTAGTTAAAGTTTATCCCAATCATTTTACAAAGTCCAAAATATTGCATGAAAAAATGTGAATAAAATAAGAATACTTACAAGAATGCAAGATATAGAACCTATTTCAAGTATGTGAGTGTGAACCATATGATTCCTGTGTCTCTCATCGTGTGTACTGTAGGGAAACTGGAAGCTGAATGGGGGATGAATTTCATTCTTGGACCAGACTTTGGTTCTTCTGTCAGAAATTATGCTGACTAGGAACACTCTGCCATCCCTTGCTCTATATTCTGGAGTTATTACTTCCTTATGAAGAGGGCATGCTTTGTCATTTGACATTAAAAGGAGGGGAAGGAATGTGATAAGGGTGTTCAATATATGTTTCATACATGTGTGAAATTTTCAAAGACTAAATAAAATATTTTCCAAATAGAACAAAAGTATAATGGATATCATAACAGTAAATACTAGATAATCAAATGATCATCATTGTGTGTTTTACATCAAATTACTTTTAAAAAGTAATCAAATAATATACAAATTAAAAATGTTAAATCATTTTAATATGTACCTATTTATAATTTATATACTATATATTAATGTACATATATGTAGGTCTGCAAAACCATGAACAAGAAGCAGACATTAGTCATAATGATAAACACACTACCTCAGAAATATATAGAAATACATATATGGCATGTATTCATATGTAAACACATTACTATTTCTGAGGATTCAAGGAGAATCAGCATGAAATGCATCCAGGGATAAAACCAAGGATTTTTCAGATAACAGATATTTTAGAATATTATTTGGGAATCATATTTGACCACTGTATTATATACTGCAAATATTTACACTCAACTAAATATTTATACTAAATTAATTTTTGCATTTATTATTTTGTATGTGTACGACAAGCATGGTATGACATATGTGTGGAGTTCAGAGACAACTTTCAGGAGTTGGTCCTCTCCCTTCAGCATGTGGGATCTGATGAGGAAACCTAAATCCTCAGATCTGGTGGTATTGCCCTTACACCCTGAGCCATTGTGCCAGTACTACCCAAATGTTTCTTTGTTCCCATCAGTAGTTGTCCTATTTCTCTATCTTTTGTCTTCTTTTTGTTTTTCTTTTTACTTAAAGTTTTCCATACAGTGTAGTTTAATTATATTCCTTCCCCTCCTGTAAGTGCTCCTGTATCCTCTCCACCTCCCACCCATTGAACATGCTGAACATGCTCTCTCTCTCTGTCCCCAACTCTGTCTCTCTGTTTCTCTCTCTCTCTCTCTCTCTCTCTCTCTCTCTCTCTCTCTCTCTCTCT
>CABHPQ010161632.1:0-30307 GCA_902168405.1 Peromyscus aztecus | reverse complement strand
TCTCTCTCTCTCTCTCTCTCTCTCTCTCTCTCTCTCTCTCTCTCTCTTATATACCTTTCTGCTTTCTACTACCACTCCCTGGGATTAAAGGCGTGTGTCACCATGCTTGGCCTTGAACTCACAGAGATCCAGAGGGATTTCTATCTCTGGAATGCTAGGATTAAAGGCGTGAGTGCCACCATTTTCTAGCCTCTGTATCTATTAGTGGCTGTCTGTTCTCTGACCCCAGATAAATTTATTAGGGTACACAATACTTTGGGGAACACAATACCACCACAGGGTGCCTTCATCAAACTCCTTCCCCCAGAGCTCAGTGAACTATGTAGAAGAGGAAGCAGAAAGAATGTAAGAGTCAGAGTGGGAGGTGGATGACTCCAAGGAAACAGTGTCTCCCAGACACAACAGGACTGATGCACATGTGAACTCACAGATGCTGTGGCAGCATGCATGCAGGGGACTGCACAGGTTCTAGTCAGATCGAGGTCCCAGCTCTAAGAGGGGAAGAGCACCTGAGCTCACTTCTGTAGCATGAATCTTAAAAGTCTTATTAATAAAATCAAACCTGAGGCCAGTTATTGGGGTGAACACTGGAAGGTCAGAGAGACAGAATAAGCCACAGCTAAGTTCACCTCACCGGATCCTCAGCTGGTCTTGTTTCCTCAGACTGGAGGCCTCTGAGTCTTCATCCGAATGAGTCTCAGCTGAACTGCTGCTAGAAGTCTGAATGCTTAACCAGGCCAAATGCCTCTCCAGGCCAGATGCTTCTCCAGGGCAAATGCCTCTCCAGGGCAAATGCCTCTAGTTTCTGGTCCTCACGCCTTATATACCTTTCTCCTTTCTACCACCACTCCCTGGGATTAAAGGCTGACTTTCTGGGATTAAAGGCGTTGTCACCATGCCTGGCCATTTCCAATGTGGCCTTGAACTCACAGAGATCCAGAGGGATTTCTGTCTCTGGAATGCTAGGATTAAGGGCGTGTGCTACCACTGCCTATCCCCATGTTTAATATTGTGGCTGTCCTGTTCTCTGACCCCAGATAAGTTTATTAAGGTACACAATATTTTGGGGAACACAATACCACCACATTTCCTCTCTTTTTGTCTAAAGTTTAAAAGGCTTATAACTAACACAAGAAAAACTATCCAATAAGTATATACAATATACACAGTCAAGATTACATTAACGATGTCTAGTCCATTAACATTTGACAGGTTCAGGCAAAAAACTCCATTAATATATAACCAATGTCCAGTCCAGTAATATTTGACAAATTCAGACCAAAAAATTTTCATTACTTATCTTATTTAAAACAAGTAGTTCCTTTTTAAAAGTAGATTCCATAATCTCCCTTTTTATCTTATCATACCCATATTCTCTTTTTTCTTTTCATAATATATTCAGTAATCTACCTTTTGTCATTTTTATATCTACCCCTTTTTTCTTCAGTGTAGATTCAGTGATCTACCTGTTTATCCTATTTTTCTTTATCTTTTTTCTCAGAGTAGATTCGATGATCTATCTCATATCTATTTTCTCTTTTTCTTTTTTTCTTTCTAGGGGTGAAGATATCTTTAGGGAATCTTGAAAAGAAAAAATTTAGGTTAATTGTCAAGTCCTGTATCATTTGTCCAGTCTCTGTATAATAGAAAATTTCAGGGCTTGTCACAAGTCCTTGTTTGAGTAGTCTGTCAGGCTGGATTATCTCAGCTAGTCATCTCGAAATTGTCCTAAACAGTTTGTACTCCAAAGTCAATCTTTCCGTGGTGTTAATCAGCTTAATGGCTTTATCATAGTCCTTGTAGAATCATCGTTGTGGGGTCCCATCATCCTTTTGAAGATTTCAAAGTCATTGTTAGGCGTGGTCATGGTTCCCTGCAGACTTTTTTTTTTTTTTTTTGTGCCTCCTCTATGGTTTGGAGTAATCACAGTCTGAAAAATGTCTGTCTCTCGGAACCATGAGTGTTCTTCCCTAGAAAAGAATATCTTCACAGCAGTTTCTCCCCACCATTTGCCTTGACAAACTTTTCCAAACTGACCTTTGTCGATGCTATCTTGTAACACGATGGTCCTGGCAATTCTTCTCTGAACCAGCAGTAGGAAACCCTTTGTCCCAGGTAGCAACATCACCACAGTCACCAACACGATGAGAAGAAGCCAGCAACTCAGAGCAGCAGCTTTTGCCTCCATGGTCCCACTGCCACCGTTTGTAGCCGGGTCCTGACCGAAGCTTCTCCTTAGCAAGCCTCCTAGGTCGGTCTCAAACTCGGGATCCTCCTGCCTCTGCCTCTTTCAGTAAATCCTATGGGTATGCACCACCACAACCGGCCGAGTGTAGCTCAGGCCTGAACTGGGGCTCACAAGGTCACAGGCAAGCAGCTTTTTCATGAATTCGTAACACGAACGTTGGGCGCCAGATGTAGCATTAACAGGCAGCTGTCTGCAATTGACATCTACTTGCAAAGGAAAAATCAGTTTGCTTCAATGGAGTCTCACTGAGAATATAATCTATACTTAAGGTAGGCTGCATGTCTAGCAGTTGATGGTCAATACAAAATGAACCCCCTCCCAAAAAAAGAAATTTTCTTCAAGAAAGTCACATTCTATGCCAAAGTATGCATTAAAATACCATGTGTATTTTAGAAAACAAGCAAGATAGTATGTAAAGAAGGTTGCAATATAAATTGCAATCTTAATGCATAAACATAAATGTCAGAAAACATGTAAAAGACTTATTTCAAATAATTCATTTTGTGTCACTTAAGACAAAGATTGTCACTGAGCTAGGAGTTTGCTCAATAAAATATAGTGTGGGTTTACACAGACGGTAGGAAGATGCACAAGCACAGCAATCAAGTTAAACCAGAACCTTTCCATAGCTGTAAGCTAGCGAAATTGCTCAGTGGGTTTGGGGGTATGGACTGAGAAAGGGCCTCAGAAATAGATGAAAAGAAGGAAGAGAATGTCCTCAGTCTCCCTCTGCCTCTCAAACGCTAAGATGAAAGGAATGGATCACTGCCCCTGGTGGATTCTCAGCATTGAACAAAAAATATCAAAATGATAAAGTAATTTTTTTCATGACATTGTATCAGAAGGATATGTTAGCTAACTATCCCTAGTGATAGTCATGTTCATCCATTGCTTAAAGTAGTGATGGCCACAACTCTACCCTGCTCATTTGAGTATGACACTAGATATATAGCTAAAACAGGCTATCTCTGCATTCTTTTCTCTTAAAAAAAAATCAAGAGCCAGACAGGATGGAGAACACCAAGAAAACAAAGTCCCCTACATCAACATGAGCAAAGCTCATATGACATTTCAGAGGCTGAAGCCACAAGCACAAGGCTTGCATGGGTCTGTACCAGGTCCTCTAAGTATATATTATGGCTTCTATAATATACGGAATTTATGGGATTTATGAGTGTCTGAATGAGTGGGTCTCTAATTCTTGTGCCTTCTCTTGGTCTCTTTTCCTTCTGTTGGTTTGTCTTGTCCAACTTAAATATGATAGTTTTTGTTTCATCTGATTATATTCTATTTTGTTATATTTTTTAAATAAATGAATGAAAACCTAGCCATTAGGTTAACAAATTAACTATCATTTACACCTACTGGGAGAGGAAAAATCAATTTTTTTCCAATAGAGTGAGACTGGGTATATCAATTAATCCAGACAGGCCTCAGGAGCAGTTGAACAATTTACAATGGACTCTACAGTTTTTTTTTTTAAATGTGCTTTTATTTAACTACAGTTTGATGGAGTTTTTGGTTGTTTGCTTTTCTTTTTCAGTATTGTTTTCTTAGGTCTGATGTGTATTTTTTTGTGTGTTTTTTGAAAATACTTAAAGTTGGGTAGGTAGGAGGGGAGAAGATCTGGAAGGATTTTGGGGAGGGGAAGAATATGATCAAAATATATGCACAAAATTTTAAAAATGTTTTAAATAATAAAAATATAACTAAAAAGAAAGAGTGAAACAGTGAAGTTTGTCTTCTTTTGAGTAAAAGATCATATATGATTTCAGTAATTGTGAAAGCAGTTGGGGTTGCGAATTTAATGGTGGAATTTTCCCTGTGAAATATATGACACAAGAGACAGCATTGCAACTAAATGCAGTTGTGCAACTCACTAGGGAAAATATCAACTACAATCATCTCCAATCAGAGTGATGTACATAAGACTCAGGCTTCAGCACAGTGTGTGCTGTAAACTCAGCTTTCAAGATTTTCTATATATTCTGACATTTCTTACATCCTGGAAATAAAATCTCATTTTACTGGCATTGCCATGCTATTCCAGTTCTGTTAAGAGCCTCTAGCCTGTTACTATTTAGATTGTGTATTGATGATTGTGAATTAAAGACTCTGAGACTCATTAACCTTAAGAAATTCCCTGATAGTTAATCAAGATCATCAGGTCTTGGGTGAGTGTTATTTCACTTTCCTATGTTAAAATTCAGGTAGGAACATGGGGGCAGCTCACATAGATTACACTGAAAAGTAAATAGTTCTTTGTGTGTGGCTGGTGACGCTGACTTTTATCAACAGGAAATGTTTATCAAATTTACTTTTTTATATTACAGAAACTAAAAATACTGAAATATAACTATAGAGAAAATAATCACAGAAAGCAAATGGCATATTTGCTGATATTGTATTCAACTAGGCGAGATTTGATTTAAACATAAACTTAATTCTAGTTTATTATTCTTTACAAATTAATTGAAAGTTCTAGGTATAAGATACTAAATATTTTCTTTTTTTGTTTTTTTGAATTTATTTTATTTTACAATATAATTCAACTTTACATATCAGCCATAGATTCCCCCGTTCTCTCTCTTCCCCCCCCCCCCCCATCTCCTCCAGGGCAAAGACTCCTCCGAGGATTGAGATCGACCTGGTGGACTCAGCCCAGGCAGGTCTAGTCCCCTCTTCCCAGGCTGAGCCAAGGGTCTCTACTAAGCCCCAGGTTTCAAACAGCCAATTCATGTACTGAGCACAGGACCCGGTCCAACTGCCTGTATGCCTCCTAAACAGATCAAGCCAATCAACTGTCTCACCCATTCAGAGGGCCTGATCCAGTTGGGGGCCCCTCAGCCATTGGTTCACAGTTCATGTGTTTCCATTCGTTTGGCCAGTTGTCCCTGTATTCCATCCATCCCTGGTCCCAACAACTCTTGCTCACATAAACCCTCCTCCTTCTCGCCAACTGGACTCCCGGAGCTCCACCCAGGGCCTGACCGTGGATATCTGCATCTAGTTCCCTCAGTCACTGGATGGGGTTTCTAGCACGACAATTAGGGTGTTTGGTCATCCTATCACCTTTCTGAGTAAGTTTTTGTTACTAAACTAACATAAGTATGGCTACCACTGTAGAAGATACCATTAGTATATTCAGATTGGATGGTACAGTGATGTATCAGAGCACAGTAAACAGCACTTGATGTTTAAGTTGCGTTAATCCTATCCTATAAACTATTGGAAACATTGTAGTCCTGATAGATTCTCAGTGTCTGAAGTTGCTTATACCTTATGTGAATGTGCTGAGTTACTGCAATAATAATCATGGGATAAGCACACAACCAGAACTTATTCCAAAATAAAGCTTAGAAGATTGAGAGACAGAGAGACAGAGACAGAGAGACAGAGACAGATGTATTTCTGCTTCAGCCTTCTGTATGTATCTTCATTCATCCTCCTTCATGTTACAGTATTTAATTTTGTCTTAGTGTTTTCAATCGCATTCATTCCTGAAGGTTACCTCAGTATCAAGGAAAGGTTATTTATTTTCGACTAAGAAAATGAGACATTTTCATCATACAATTGTTTAATGTACCACAGAGTATACTTTGTTCTATATTGTTCATTTTACTATGTTTCTATTCTCTGTTTATGTCTACATTTAATTATCTTTCTGTGCTGGTTAGTTTTATGTCAGTTTGACACAAGCTAAAGTCTTCTGAAAGGCAAGAACCTCAATTAAGAAAATTTCTCCACATATCAGGTTGGTGTGCCATGTTACCTATGGGAGGTCTGACCCTCTCTGAACATAACACAGAGGAGGAATAGTTTAAAGGAAGGATGGAGAGGAGGTAGGTTTAGAGGAGGAGGGGAAACTGTGGTGAGGATGTAAAATATATAGATTGATGAATGGAGGGATGGATGGATAGATAGATAGATAGATAGATAGATAGATAGATAGATAGATAGGTAGATAGATAGACAATTTCTCCACCAGGCATGATAGTACAAGCCTTTAATCCCAGCCCTTGGGAGGCAGAGGCAGGCAGATCTTTGTGAGTTCAAGGCCCATCTGGTGTACAAAGTAAGTAGTGAGTTCTAGGAGACAGCAAGAATCTTGCGTCTAAAACCAAAAAAGAAAAAAAGAAAAAGAAAGAAAATTTCTCCATAAGGTTGGGGTATAGACAAGCCTGTGGTAAATTTTCTTAATCAGTGATTGATGTGGGAGGGCCCAGACCACTGTGGGGGGGACACGCCTGTGCTGGTGGTCCTAGTTTGATAAGAAAGCAGGTTTTGACATCCCTGAGGAACAAACCAGACTGTAAGCAATTCTCCTTACTCTCTGCATCAGGTTTTACATCCAGGTTCTTGCCCTGTGTGAGTTCTTTCCTGAATTCCTTCAGTGTTTGACTAAGATGTGGAAATGTGAACCAAATAAACCCTTTCCTCCTCAATTTTTGTTGTTTTATCATAGCAATAGTAATCCTAAGAGACTATCCATCTGTCTGTCTATCAACCTATCTACTATATATATATATATATATATATATATCTGCTATCTATTATTCTATTTGTCCATCTATCTCAGATGAGCTGAGCTAAAATATGTTAATACATAATTAATTAAAATGTAATGGAAAACTCTAATCAATGAAATAATAAAGCATAAACAAAATATCAATAAAAGACCCCTAAGATACTCCAGGTGTCAATGGGCATTGATGAAAATTTAGAGGTAGGCTATGTAAATATCTCATAAAAGACATTCTATTCAACTTTCAAGTATTAGGAACCAGATATGCATTAAATGTATTTTAAAACATTTAAAATTTTAAATGACAAAATCATTTAATTCTGTAATATACTATAAAAGTGAAAATACAAAATCAGTTCATATTGATATTAATACATTATATTTGCAATTTAAAACAACCTCTTTGGTACTTACTATAATTCTTCAAACCAAGAAAGGTATTTTGCATATTCGTTCTGCCTCTCTGGCTTCTACTTGTCATAATTATTTGTTTCATAAATTCAATTTTCAGTTCTACACTAGTAATGCAGCAGAGATTGACTTCTAGTAATGCAGCAGAGATTGACTTCTAAATAATATTGTGAGGACTACACGTTTCTATGCTGCTTCTACTAACAGTTTTACATTCTCCAAAAATCTCCCATAGTTTCTATAAAACCTACAAAGGGATGACACAAACTAAGTTTTTTTTTTATTGAAGAATTTTTTTTAAATTCATTTTACATACCAACCACAGAACCCCCTCTCATTCCTCCTCCTGTATTCCCCACCCCCAGTTCACCCCCCATCCCCTCCTCTGTAAGAGTAAGGCCTCCAATATGGAGTCAGCAAGGTCTAGTACATTCGGTTGAGGCAAGACCAAGCCCTTCCCCCTGTATCAAGGCTGAGCAAGGAGTCTCACCACAGGGAATGGGCTCCCAAAAACCAGCTCATGTACCAGGGATAGATCCTGATCCCACTGCCAGGGGCCTGCCAAAGAGACCAAGCTACACAACTGTCTTCAATATGCAGAGAGCCTAATCCAGGCTTCATAGCTGTCAGTCTATAGTTAGTGAGTTCCCGAGAACTTAGTTTAGTTGCCAGAACCTGGAAACAATGGAAGAATGTAAAACATTCTGAGTTTTTGAGTCAGAAAGTTGTCCAATACCAGTCAGCCCAGAAAGCATGTGTACAAGTAACAATAGGTAGATTCAGCAGGTTATATTTTGGAATACGTATGTATAATATATGTACATACTTATAGACATGCAATAACAATTAGTGAAGAAAAACCCATGAATTTGAAGAAAAGTGGAGAGGGGTATATGGAAGGGTTTGGAGGGAAGAAAAGGAAAGGAGAAACATTGTAATTAAATTATCTCAAAATTTAAAAAAAAAAAGAAAGATGTTGGTGGAGCTGGAAAATGTCCATTCTAAAAATGTCTAAAAATAATATATATATGTATATATATAATAATATCAAAAAGTAAATATTTTAAAATTGTCACAATTGGGAAACTGGGTATGGGAAATAATGTTCTGATCAGTCTCTGTAGAAATGCCACGTATCTCTTCATTTTCTCTTTCTTCCTTATTTTTCTGTCTACTACACATGAATGGTTTTTCTTTTTATTCCAACAGGGATCATGAGGTCAATGAAAGGAAATCAAAGCAACATTCGGACGTTTATTCTCGTGGGCTTTTCTGACTACCCAGAGCTACAGGTCCCACTCTTTCTGCTCTTCTTGCTCATCTACACCATAACAGTGGTGGGGAATGTGGGGATGATGATACTCATCCACACAAACCCCAAACTTCACACCATCATGTACTTCTTCCTCAGCCACTTGTCCTTTGTTGATTTCTGTTATTCCACTGTAGTCACACCTAAACTCTTGGAGAACTTGGTTGTGGAGGATAGGACCATCTCTTTCTATGGCTGTATCTTGCAGTTTTCTTGTGCCTGCATTTTTGGTGTAGCGGAGACCTTCATGTTGGCAGCGATGGCTTACGACCGCTTCGTGGCAGTTTGTAAACCCCTGCTCTATACTGCTGTTATGTCTCCCCAGCTGTGCGCCTTTCTGGTGGCTGGATCTTATACATGGGGCATAGTGTGTTCCCTGACACTCACATATTTTTTTCTTGCACTATCCTATTGTGAATCTAGCATCATCAATAACTTTATCTGCGACCACTCTGTAATTGTGTCTGTCTCCTGCTCAGACCCCTACATCAGTCAGACACTATGCTTTATCATTGCTGTTTTCAATGAAGTCAGTAGCCTGCTGATTATTCTGACATCATATATGTTCATTTTCACTTCAGTTAAGCAGATTCCTTCTGCTAGTGGGCGTCAGAAAACATTCTCTACCTGTGCCTCCCACCTGACCACCATCACTATCTTCCATGGTACCATCCTCTTCCTCTACTGTGTTCCTAAACCTAAAGCTTCTTGGCTCATTGTTAAAGTAGCTTCTGTGTTTTACACTGTGGTGATTCCCATGTTGAACCCCCTGATCTACAGCCTGAGGAACAAAGTCGTGAAAGAGACAATTAGAAAATTAGTCCTCACCAAGTCTCATTGTCACCCCATTTCTTACATGTGTTATTTTATTTCTAAAATTTGATTTATTATACTATACAATGCATCATTCCTGCAGTGCAATTTATGATTAAAATAAATTAGTATTCTACTAATTGCTATGTCTCTGGAGACTTTTTGTGATGGTTAATTTTTTAGTATATTAAAATATAAGGTACTGTCTTGTAAACACATGAAAACTGAAAACATTAAATCTTGAAACTCTGTTCTAATATTTGTCCATTATTTTAGTTATTTTATAATCTAAACTAAAATTTTTATGTGTATATTTTCAAAATAAATGGATTCAGTTTATCAATAATGTGTTAATTCCTCACGGGCTCATCAAAGTTGTACTTAAGAAATCGCTCTTCTAAGATAGCTTTACGAAGTGCTTCTATTTGAGTGTTTTGTAATCACTTTCTTCCCTACTGTGTCGAACAGGCAGGTTATGTTCATTCATGAAAACTATATCATAATTAGAAAGCAAATAGATGTAAGAGTGTTGTTGTTCTGTGTTCCCTACATTTATGTCCAAACTTGTTGCAAAAATATTTGAATAAAATGGCATTGGGATATTTAAGTAACAGAACTGTGGAATAAACTCACACATTTCTGCTTTTTAAAGTTTAAAGTAATTCATTATAACTCTATTGAAACAATGTAATTTTTTTCATTAATAACAATAGGAGAATTGTAACTACATAAAAATAGACTTGAGTTTTATTTTATATTATACTCCAATATAAACTTGAATATAGCTGGGCAGTGGTGGAGGCACATGCCTTTAACCCCAGCACTTGGGAGGCAGAGCCAGGCAGATCTCCATGTGTTTGAGGCCACCCTGGGCTAGAGAGTGAGTTCCAGGCAAGGCGCCAAAGCTACACAGAGAAATCCTGTCTCGAAACAACCAAAAAAGAGAAAAAAAAAGAAAAAAACTTGAATATAATAGATGATTGTATACACAAAAGGCATAAAATATTAGCATAAGGGATAGAGTATTTTAAAATTTGGGGTGCATATTTTTTGATAAAATGCAAAATAACAGCCCATCAAACAATGAATGAGATAAATTTAATCTACATTAAAATTGGGGGTAAAGTTTTATTATTTAAAAATTATGTCATGAAGGAAATGAAGATAAGATATAGGGAAATTTCTCAGTTGTTAAAATCTTTGTTGTACAATCATGAAATTTTTGTAATCACTTTGTTTCTCTTCTTTTGAATGTGCAGGTATCTTATTACAATCAATCCACATGAGTCTATTAAATGGGTAACACAATTTATTGAGATATAAATTGAGGAAATACACTCACAAATACAGAATGGAGTACACAGCTGAAGTCCTCTGATCTGACTGGGAGCAAATCCACCTCGCAGGCAGGAGCAGGGAGAGGGACATGTGACTTTTTTCCAACTCCTTATAAGAGGTCACATGGGGGGTGGGCCGGGGAGAAGGTGGGGGGCGGGAGGGGGGAGAACAAGGGAATCCGTGGCTGATATGTAAAATTAAATTTAATAAATAAAAAAAAGATTCCATGTACAAGGGCAGGAAGCATCACCTCCTTCAGGCCCTATAGCCCAAGGTCATGGGTGTAGTAAATACCACTACATTATTTTCATTCATGAAAACGGTATCATAGTTCAAAGCAAATAGATGAAAGGGTGTTATTCTGTCTTCCTTAAATTTATGCCTAATTTTCTAAACCTAGCAAGAAAGAATTCAAGAAACAGTACAGAGACAGAAGTGATTCTGTGATTTTAATTTAGTGAAAATGATTATACATAATATATGGTATGATAATATTATATCTGTTTATGATTATGTTTTTGACATATGAGGAACACATGCACACATATATTATATTAAATGGTGTATATTGCACAATACATGCATATTCTGTGTTGTACATAAGCATTCATGTGGATTATACTTTGTTAACTTCCTCATAATAGCTTTGGTGCTGTGCCTTTGAGAGTTGGACTGATGAGGTGTAATTGCCATTCCATGTAATTATCCTAATGGTTCTATTGAGATTCAGAAAAGGACTATAATTTGCTTATTAAAGAATGGGTCCCCATCATCTATGTGTTTCCATACGATTTCTGATTTTTCTTCTGTTTCTATGAAGAACGGTTCTGGGGTTTTTTACTGGCTCACTGGATTCACTTGGGCTGCATTACTTTCCAACAAATATGCAGACATTAGAGCCAAAGCTCCCGTTGATCCTAACCTAGCAGGGTTTTAGGGCTTATTAGCTGCAACATCGAATTTTCTCAAGAAGGCTCACACACTTCTGAATAGAGTTTAAAGAAAGAGCATATAGGCTGTACAGGGCATACAGGGCATCTAGGTACTTCCACTTCTGAATCTTTTTTTTTTTTGGTTTTTTTGAGACAGGGTTTCTCTGTGTAGCCTTGCCCCTTTCCTGGAACTCGCTTTGGAGACCAGGCTGGCCTCGAATTCACAGAGATCCGCCTGCCTCTGCCTCCTGAGTGCTGGGATTAAAGGTGTGAGCAACCACCGCCAGGCTCTTCTTATTTCCTATGTGAGAGAGAGAGTTGATGATAAGAAGTTCATGTACATAAATTCTAATCACCATTAGGACTGTGTTCCACAGGGGAAGGATTATGCCTTTGGGAGATAAGGGTCTTAACCTACTACAATGCATAGTTTATAAAAATTCTTACCAAATAAATAATGGCAAAAATGGGATGAGGATCTCCAACCTTTTCTGTAACTGCATAACTTCTGGATCTTATAAATAACTAGAGATATGTCATTAAATATGGTTTGTAGGTTATAAGTACATAGTGTATTTTGAGGATAATATTCCATTTGTCTATATCATTGCTATTGACCTTGTCTGAAGATTTAGATTAAAAGGTAATCCCAATGTACCAGACATACTTTTTATTATTTCTTTTATCTTTGAGATATAATATAATTGCATCATTTCTCCTCCATATACCCCTTCTTACTCCCTTTCAAATGCAGGGCCACATTTTTCTTAGTTATTGTTACATTCATATATATACAGAGTGTTGGTTTTTAGCTGCGCTCTTACCCTGTGAGGAAAAATCACAAAACACGACAGAGTTCACTAATAAGAGTTTTATTAAGATGAGGAGAAAAGGATAGATGTGATCAGGTCTGCTAAAAGGACATGTGTGTGAAGGGGGCAGGGGAACATGGGGGCTGACTTTTAAAGGCCAAGCAGCATCTGAGCATACAGGCCCATGTGGCTATTCCACACATACGCATAGCTCACATGGTTGCACTGCACGCTTTATGCAACCATGCAGTCACAGGGTCATGAGTCACACAAGACACATGATCCGGAAATGACTAAGTGTCCCATCAGGCATGTTTGACCATGGAGGCATGGTGGGAATTCCTATCACAGAGCACTAGAAAACTGAATGTTCCTTGGTGTTTTTCAGTACAACTGCACAGTAGGACTCTAGTTCACCTGCTCTCTACTTTCGTGTTGTCCCAGTCTATCATGAGAAATGACATGAAAATGGGTTCTGTTGTTTTATTCCATATTCAAATTATCACCAAGAATATGAGAGAGCTCTGAGCTCAGGAAGAAGAAAGGAATATATAAAGCAAGATAATGAAATGTGAGCATTGATAATTTATTCTAATGTAGTGATTTACGGGTATGCCTAATTTCCCATATTGAATGGGTAGTCAACACTAGTTCATAATGAGAAAGCAGGTAGCAACTGCCTAGTAGCAATCACTCAGCCATAGTAAGGTATGCTAAAGTGTCATAGAATGGCTTGACCAAATAGTATGATCTTCAATGTCAACGGGCCTGCGCAGTGTCTGACATTTTAGCACACACTACTATAACTGAGTGGTTGATACTGGGCAGCAGCTTAGTACAATACTTACAGGTAATAGTATATAGACTGAATAAGTAGTTTTTTTAGGAATATATATGCTTAAAATTTTATGAATATGCATGTAACAACAATGGAAAAGAGGCCGTGAAGTTGAGAGGCAACAGGAGGGGTATATTGGGTGGTTTAGAGGAAGGAAAGAGAAAGGGGAAATGCCCTTACCCCTAACCTAGAAGCTATTTCCAATTGATAATCACTTACAAAAGAAAATTTCATTTTCTCCAAGGGAGTCTCATTAGTGAAACAAAACACTTTTAAGTATAGGCCACATGCTTAGCAGTAGATAGCCAACAGAAATTGAACTTAAGGGAATCTTTGTTTTCTTGTCACGTATTATCATGCTAAGGCTTTATTTTTTAATCTTATTTTTATTTTACTTTATTTCATTTATTTCATATTCTCCTTTTCTATCTTACAGGTCTTTGGATATATATTATATATCAGTTTAGTGTTATTATTGGATACCTGAATGTGTGAATGAGTAGACCTCTTTGTCTATATCTCTTTCTTGTGCCTTTTCTTGGGCCCTTTTTCTCATTTGTTTGTTTTATACTATTCCAATGTAGTAGTTTTTGTTTTATCTTATATTTTATTTTTATCCCTTAGAAGCCATTTGTTTTCTAATGAGAGAAAGAAAGGGGTGGATCTGGATGGCAGAGGAGGTGGATAGGAACTATGGAGGGGAAGCCATAATCATGATACATTATGTAAGGGAAAATGCTATTTTCAATAAAAGGAAAAAATGCCTGACTGAAAAATTTAAAATGAAAAGTTATCTTCAGAGAGTTTTTATTGTGTTCCTTGAAAATACTGAAGATCTACTCAATAAATTGTTGTGTGGTGTACCCAATGCTTTGAACAAGTTCTATCTACCAAATGCTCCTTAGGAAATGTCATGAGTCCTGGGTCATAGAGCCCAAATATAATGATGGCTTGCATTGTACACTGGACAAGTCAGACAGTTTTATTATGCTTTGTTTTTTTACACAAAATATATAACCTTTTAGATTGTTTCACAAAAATGATTGAGTTAGTTGCCTAAAATTGCTATATATTCTTCTCCAAATCCAAAGAGGTCTATTGAGCTTAATAGTAGATGAGGCATTGTCTGGGTGTTATTTTAATATCCTTGGCTAAGGATGCCTTAATTATATATTAACAAAGCTTAAGAGTGAACATTATGACACAGTGTTTTCTGTGTCATTTCAAGGAAAGTCTCATTATTAAAGATTCATCAAAACAAGATATGGACTCATCTTAATTGTCTGCTCTGAGGCCTATATTGAATATTTGCTTGGATTTTCTCTAGAGTTTTGGTCCCCAGAGTTAGGAGGTAAACATATACGATCTTTCTTCCTGCTGTGCTCCATACACAAAACACCAGGATCATGGTGACTCTTTCTCTGTAGCAAGTAAGTTTATTCAGATTTCTTTCACTACTGTGAAAATATTATTCTCCTGACATTGAAACTAAGATGCTCTTTGATCTTTCTTTCTATGTAAAGTAATTAATGCAAAGACAATAATATTCAGGAAAGAGGTGTATACATATACAGATATTTTGCCTCAGCCTTTGGCAATTCACTAATAATGAAAGCATTAAACTTCTGCGTCTGCCGAGGCTTCAGTGATACTATAATACAAAAGATGGCCAAATAGTATCACTATTTATTTTCTCTTAGATTTCTCTAATATTTTATTTGTTAGAATTTAAAAAAAAAAAGTCTCAATGTTAGATTTGAGCAAATAATCAAACTATAGTGGCATTTTTTGTTGTTCTTTGAGAATTATTTGACATTTCTCACATAATTTTGAATTAAACAGGAGACTCTTCTGCCTCGGTTGCTCACTGATAGGAGTTATGGTGCCAACTGAAAGAAATGTGAGTGTGGAGATTATCTTTGCCCTTTTGGGCTTCACAGACTACCCTGAGCTTCAGATCCCCCTATTCCTGGTCTTTCTCTTTATGTATATCATCACTGTGGTGGGAAACCTTGGGATGATAGTGCTTATTAATATCGACCCCAAGTTGCACACTCCCATGTACTTCTTCCTCAGTCACCTTTCTTTTGTTGATTTCTGCTATTCAACCATCATCACTCCCAAGCTGCTTGAGAACTTGGTCCTGGCTGATAAAACTATCCTCTACTTCAGCTGTATGTTGCAGTACTTCTTGTCCTGTGTGGCTGTTGTGACTGAGTCCTATTTGCTGGCAGTGATGGCCTATGATCGCTTTGTGGCTATCTGTAATCCCTTGCTGTATACTGTGGCCATGTCACAAAGGCTGTGCGTCTTGCTCGTAACTGGATCATATCTCTGGGGCACATTTGCCACCTTGATTCTCCTCTGCTATGCTCTCCAGCTCAAGTTTTCAGGATTTAATGTCATCAATCACTTTTTCTGTGAATATACTGCCCTCATTGCTGTCTCTTGTTCTGATATACACATCCCCAGCCTGCTACTCTTTTGTTTTGCAACCTTCAATGAAGTGAGTACACTACTGATCATCCTCACATCTTACGTGTTCATTTTTGTGACGGTATTAAAAATCAAATCTACTAGTGGACGTCGCAAAGCCTTCTCTACCTGTGCCTCCCACCTGACTGCCATCACCATATTTCATGGAACCATACTTTCCCTGTATTGTATACCCAACTCCAAAAACTCCCGGCAGGTGGTCAAAGTGGCCTCTATCTTTTACACAGTTGTCAACCCCATGTTGAACCCTCTAATCTACAGCCTGAGAAACAAGGATGTTAAGGAGGCTGTCCAGAAATTAGTGGGCACAAAGGTCCCACTTCCCTGAACTGTCTTAAGGTGTGTTCAATAATTAGAACAATGGCTGTTTCTAGCTTCTATGGCACATATTTGCATGAATTCTATAGATTGTGATAAAGCACAGATTGATAAATTCAACTCAATAGATGAAGCCAAAGATGTTTACTATTTAGAGGAAGTACAAAATATTTTGGTGAACAATATTTATTTGAACCCTATAATAAATAAACCATAAAACACTAGAAAGCATTGCAAGCTGCATGGTATGGAGAATATATTTCTGAAAGAATGATTGTAACTTATGCAGAAAACTTGTCTGGTTTTGTTGCATGCTCCACAATAAGCTTCTGGCTCTAGAGTACACAGAAATGCTGTCATTGTTAAAAGAGACGTTACTACACTACATTATTAAAACACAAGTGAATAACAATAGATCATATATTCATTCCTTGTGTCCTATAAGTGGTTCGTATAGAGAACCCTGAACTCTATAGTCATCTTTTGTTGAGAGGTTGGCATCAAAATGATGATTACATTTTTGTAGAAATTGACACAAACATCTAAGGAAATAAAGACTTGGGAGACATTACTCAAAGCTTAGCTCTACAAATTGAATATCTACTTCCTTTTATATAAAGCAGTTATTAGACAAGTTAGCACTTGGATGTATTGGGCAAAAAGTTTCACTCACAGAATAATCAGCTGTCAAATATCTAGGAGCACCATTTATAATAATTCATACAAAGATAAAGAAATTTTTTAGGCAGAAATACTTAAGATCATATTTCAATATTTATATTTCATAGTTTATATGAATGAGTGAACAAACCTAAATATCTGGTGGTAAAATTCCCATGAATTAAAATGAATTTGAATGCTAAGGCAACACTAGATAAATTAATATAAATTATAACATTTCTATTTATAAAAATATCATCACTTTACAAGAAATAGCCATACAAGAAAAATATTTTATATAATATTTTTTATTTATTTCCCAAACAATGACTTCTAAAGTTTAAGCTTTAAATTTTATGAAAACAACAAATGTCCTTGAAAATTAATAGATTGATAATAAATACTGATAAAATGTCACTTACGTAGATAAACTGATATAAGATATACTTAGGTTGTATGAAAACTACAATTCAATAACCTTTTAAAAAGAGTTTTTTCTTATAACAAAAATGGAGTAAAAACTGATCTCTATTATCATTTCTTATCTGTAAGAAAGGTAGGAAACCAAAACTTTAATGACACAACTGTGGTCCTGGGGTAATGGCACTCATAGGCCCATATGTTTGAATATTTAGTGCTCAGTTAGTGGAACTGTTGGGGAAGAATTAGAGGGTGTGGTTTTGCTGGAGGAGGTGTGCCACTGGGAGTGAGCTTTCAGGTTTCAAAAACCTACACAAATTCTAGTCTCTCTCTGTCTCTGTCTCTGTCTCTGTCTCTCTCTGTCTCTATCTCTCTCTCTCTCTCTCCCTCTCTCTGCCTCCTGCTTGTGGATAAAGAGTGAGCTCTCAGCTACTTCTCTAGTACCACACCTGTCTCTCTGCTGTCATGTTTCTCACCAGGATGGTCATGAACTCTAATCTTCTAAAATCATGCAACCCCAATAAACATTTTCTTTTATAAATTACCATGGTCATAGTCTTTGATCATTGAAATAGAAAACAAAACAAAACAACACCTAAGACAACGCATATTAGGTGAAGTGGTAAAGAAACTGATATGGTAATGCATTCCATCAGTGAGATAACAAGATCCACTTTTTACATTAGACATATTAGAGCTCTTACATTCCAAATTACAATCCTATGAATTAATCCCAGGCCAAAGTAACAAATTTACAGGTAAAAATCTACCCAGCACAATGGGTAATAGAAACAAGGTGGATGGAATTCAATAAGAAATAAATGAGTACCATTTGTTTGCTATCAAGGAATAATGAAATATGAAAATGTTTAAATATTGGTTTTGTGTTTCCAGGTGCATTTAAGAGTATTTATTTTGCTATTTTATTTTATGTGTATGAGTGTTTTACTTGTCTGTGTACCCTGTGTATTCTTGGTGCTGGGGTAAACTGACAGAGATTACATATGATTGTGAAGCATCATATGAGATCTGGGGCCTTAAGTCAGGTCCTATGGGAAAGCAACTGTTCATAACAACTGAGCCATTTCTCAAGGAGACATTTCTCAGTTGCATTCTTTTCTTTTTGTTTTTTGTTTTTTGTTTTTTGAGACAGGGTTTCTCTGTATAGCTTTGGAGCCTGTCCTAGAACTCACTCTTTAGCCCAGGCTGGCCTCGAACTCACAGAGATCAGCCTGCCTCTGCCTCCTGAGTGCTGGGATTAAAGGCGTGTGCCACCACTGCCCGGCTCTCAGTTGCATTCTTAAACAAGTAAATATAACATTTGGAAGCAAGATTGTAAAATTAACAAATGTGTCAGTGCAAATTATAATTCAAAAAGCAACCAAGAAAATATGGAATAATATTTCATGAAATACATAAATAAATAAATAAATAAATAAATAAATGAATAGATAGATAAATAAATAAATAATTATAGGTCAGAGCGTCAAGAATATGAGAGAAGAATTAGGTTTCAAAACTTGGAGAACTTAATCACAACTTCATTTAGGAATTTCCTTGAAAAAATGGCCCCAAGAAAAAGTATCAATTAAAAAAAGTAGAAATTGATGACATTAATGTCAAAATATTCTGTAAATTACCAAGGTTAGGAGTCTTTCTCAGTCCCACCAGCCAGCTCCCAAATAAATGACATGGAAACTTATTATTATGAGAGCTCAGTCAATAGCTTAGGCCTGTTTCTAACTAATTCTTAAAACTTAAATTAACTCATTTCTATTAATTTGCTTTCTTCCTCATAGCTTTATTACCCTGTACTGCCCATGTTGCTTCCTCTGAGTCTTGGAGTCCCTTCTGTCCTTCTTCTTCCAAGTGTTCTCTCTGAACTGAAAATTCTGCCTAGCTATTGGCCATTGAACTTTTTATTAAACCAGAGTGACACTTCTTCACCTTGTACAAAAAGATTATTCCACAACAGACAGTGTTTTCCTCTGAAACAGAACTCAAAGTCCTTGTGATAACGACAGATGTTCAAGTCTAGATGATTAAAGATGAAAGATGAATCTTGGTTAGTTTAATCCCAAACAGCTAATAACACAATATCAGAGACATGAAACAGATATTTTAAATGGCTTTATTTAGCTTTCAGATAGAAATTTATATAAAAATGAATATTCACTGTAGCTGATTTAAAGGTACAATATGTTCAAACTTATTTGACATAAAAATGCTAAATAAATGTATGAATAAATAAACCTCTGGTTACTACTAAGTGTTTTTGTGTGCTGATCATTGTTATGAAAATAAAGAACACAAATATTTGTATTTTCCCTTTTATTTGATCATAGTAAATGAGAATATGAAGTTCAGAAGCAGTGAGTACACATAGAACCAAATTAGAAAGATCAAATTTGAATTTCAAATAATGAATTGTAATAATAATCTTTATGTGTATTAAAATCATTTGATAACAGACTGATGTATAATCTGAAAATAAAATAATCAGTGTTGGCAGTACCTTAATTAACAGATGAGAATGGATCATGAAATACTAATTTCCATTTGCCTCCAGTTGGTGGTGACTGATAAACCCAGTTGTGAAGACTCTTGCCAAACAGAAATTTAGAAATTAACTCAAATTTTAAAATATTTTATCTCACTATCTCTTATAAATGACAGTTTCAATGACCAAACCAATATCAAATAAATCAGCAAGACAGATTCCAAGTATGAATGAGCTACAAATGTTCCATCCACTCTATCCCCAAATTTGCCCCAAAATACACATCTGATTTCATGTACAAACCTGTTACAAAATGCAGAAAACACCATTACTAATTGAGCTTGCTTGATTCTTGATCAAGTCAAACATGCGTAGGTGGAGGGGGGAGATATTTGGGGGATAGAGCAGAAATTTAAACTTAGATTAGATATTTAATGAAACTGAGAATGATGCTTTTATTAAGTGCAATTTATATCAGGTGTTTAAATAATTTTCATTTTACAGTGTTTACAGTTTTAGTCAGGTGGTAGAGGTGCATACCTTTAATCTCAGTACTTCAGAGGCAGAGATATGCACGGATCTCAGAGTTCAAGGCCAGTCTGGGCTACAGAGCCAGTTTTAGGGCAGCCAGGGCTACACTGAGAAGCCCTACCTTGAGTAAAAAAATGTTTACACTTTTCATGAACCATCAATGGTAGTACAATTAACAAATGAATTTTGAGAAAGAAATATAAAAACACAGTAGTATTTTAAATGACCCAAATTAATGGGATCAGAAGTTAGGTACTAGTCATTATGAATACCCTGAGTTTTCTGAACAAAGTAAATTTTTGACATTCTGATTTTACAGGCTGATCACAGAGTTGTTTGGATGAGAAATACACTGGAAAGTGAAAATGCTAGAGTCTGAGAATAATTCATATGCTCATTTGTTTTAAAGCTTGCTATCTTGAACATATTATCAAAGATGTTACTTAAACAAATAAAGATATGTAATAACATTAAGATTTTTCTGCTGGTTTTGTCATGACAGATTTATTTTCAGTAAATCTGAATATATTTACACATAATTTCTTTTTTTAAGATTTATCTACTTTATTGCATATGTATTTATTTTGCATGCATGCTGTATGTGCATCACGTGCATGTCTGGAGTGTCCAGCAGTCAGAAGAAGACATTGGATCCTCTGGTATTGGGGTAACAGACAGTTGAGAGCTGCCATGTGGGTGCTGGGAAAGGAACCCAAGTTCTCTGGAAGAGCAGTAAGTGCTCATAGCTTCTAAACCACCTCTCTAACCTCTATTTGTACTTTCTTAAGAAAGTGCAGTAAGAAGAAAGGTTTTAGCATAAAAGGAGTAATGAGACAGGGTGAAATGGGGAGGAAATGACCAAAACTCAATATGTAAAAGTAGAAAATTGTCAAGGAATAAACTGAACTAAAAATAAATTAACTTAAACTTTAAAAATATTGTTCCATAGTTTTATTATATTAAGTAATACCAACTTACTACTACCATAAAAACTGGTTTAAAATGGGTATAGATGCATCCACGTAGATTTTCATTATTTATTTTTACCATAACTAATGTCACCTACTACTATTCTTGTAATATTCTTGCAAATGTCATTAGAAAGTACATAATACACTCTCATAGTACAAAGTTGCTAGCCTTCATAGCAGATAAACTTTTTAAAAAATATAACATTTATTCTCTGAACTTTTATTTTTATTAAGAAATTTTTTAATTATTATTAAGAAATTTCCTATCATTTTACATACCAACCAAAGATCCCCCTCTCCTCTCTTTTTTCCCCAGCCTTGTCTCCAACCCATCCCCCATTCCCACCTCCTCCAAGGCAAGGCCTCCCATGGGGAGTTAGCAGAGCCTGGTACATTCAGTTGAGGCAGTTCCAAGTTCCCCCCACACACACACCAATGCTGTGTAAGGTGTCCCACCACAGACACTGGTCTCCAAAAATCCAGCTCATGCACCAGGGATAGATCCCATTGCTAGGGGGCCCCTTAAACAGTTCAAGCTAAACAACTTCCTTGCCTGTGCAGAGAGCCTAGTCCATTCCCATGGGTGATCCACAGCTATTGATCCACAGTTCATGAGTTTCCACTGGTTTGGTTTGGTTTTCTCTGTAGGTTTCCCCATCATGATCTTGATGTCCTTTGCTCATAGAATCCCTCGTCTTTCCCATCGACTGGACTCCTAGAGCTCAGCCTGGACTTTTTATTCATTTTAAACACCAACCACAGATGCCCTTCTCTTCCCTCCTCCTGTCCCCCAGCCTTTTCCCACAGTCTACCCCCTATCCCCTCCCCTGAAATGGTAAATCCTCCCATGGGGAGTCAACAAAGTCTGGTACATTCAGTTGAGGCAAGCCCAAGCCCCTCCCCTGCATCAAGGCTGTGCAAGATGTTCCACCATAGGTAATGGGCTCAAAATAAGCCAGCTCATGCACCAGGGATAGATCCTGATCCAACTGCCAGAGGCCCCTTAAACGGAACAAGCTACACAATGGTCTTGCTTATGCAGAGGTCCTAGTCCAGTCTCATGTAGGCTTCACAGGTGTTGCTCTAAAGTTCATGAGTTCCCACTAGCTTGATTCAATTGTCTCTGTAAATTTCCCCAACTTGTACTTGATACCCCGTGCTCATACAATCATTCTTCCTTCTCTTCGACTAGACTCCTGGAGCTCAGCCTAGTGTTTGGCTGTGGATATCTAAACTGCTTCTGTCAGTTACTGGATGAAGGCTCTATGATGACAGTTAAGGGTTTCACCAATGTGATTACTAGGGTAGGCTAGTTCGGGTACCCTCTCCACTATTGCTACCAGTCTAACCTGGGGTCATCTTTGAGGATTCCTGGGAACTTCTGTAGCACCAGGTTTCTTCCTATCCCCATGATGTCTCCTTCTATCAAGATGTCTCTTTCATTGCTCTCCCACTCTGTCTCTGTTCCAGCTTGACCATTCCATTCCCATATGTTCTCATCACCCATCCTCTACCCTCTATTGCCCCTCCCTCATTCGCAGTTTACTCATGGAGATCTCATCTATTTCTGTTCCCAGGGCAAACCATGTGTCCCTCTTAGGGTCTTGTTGCAGAGGACATGGAGCAAGGGGAACACTCCTCCACTGAGGGTGGGAGTGCAAACTTATACAGCCACTTTGGAAATCAGTATGGCAGTTTCTCAGAAAATTGGGAATCAGTCTTCCTCAAGAACCAATTATAGCACTCTTGAGTATACCCAAGGAATACTCAATTATACCATAATGACACTTGCTCACCTATGTTCATAGCACCGTTCTTCATAATAGTCAGAACCTGGAAACAACCTAGATGCCCCTCAACTGAAGAATGGATGAAGAAAATGAGGTACATATATATAAAATGGAGTACTATTCAGCAGTAAAAAACAATGACACCATGAAATTTGCAGGCAAATGGATGGAACTAGAAAATATCATCCCGAGTGAGGTAACCCAAACCCAGAAGGACAAACATGGTATGTAGTCACTGATAAGTGAATACTAAATGGAAAGCAAAGGATAATCAGATTACAACACACAGCTTCCATGTACATTTTTTGCATGTACAAAATGTGTTTGGATAGTATCTGTTACCTGCTACCTCCTTTTAATTCCTACAGAGCTTATCAAACTTTATCCATCAAAAATTCATATCTTTAAAAATTATTATTAATAGTGAATTAATTCACTGAGTTAAATTAATATTAATATAAAATAAAGGGCAAGGGATTCATTGGGCAGGAAATGAAAAACCTACCAGTAGCTAAATCCCAACAGAAAAGTGATTTTCTTTGTTTTTGCTGCTATAACTGCCAATTATCTGAGCAAGGTTAAGAGCACAACAAATTATGTGTATAAACATAAATTTTAAGATGGCAGTTTGACAAGATTGACCATTTATTGTAACCAGTAGACTCCCCACAAGGGCCTATATCTGACCATTCACCAGTTTTTGAAAAGTTTTACTTGTACTATTCATGCTCACACAGCTGAGTTAACACCCAACTGGAAATACATAGTTACTCCCATAGCCACCCGGCCATTATTGCACCAGTGAGCACACTTTCCTGGCAGGTCAGTATTGTAGGATGCAGAGTATGGTGTTGTAAAATACCACTGACATCTCTTCTTCCTGAGTAGTCATGTAGAACCTTCCAGCACTATGAAAGTATTTTAGAACAAATGTGCTTGTACATGGAGAAAAAAAAAAAAAACATGCAACACATTTTATAACTATTTGAGTAAGTAATTTCTTACTTCATAAATGTAATTTACTGTGGCCTTGTCTGACTTCTTTTCTAAAAATAACATTTGTAGTAACATCCCTTGCAGCATTCTCAGAATATAATTCTATGTTTACTTTTAAAAATCATCTTGTATATTCAGATTTGATCAATAAAGAGATTTTTCCTTCCTGTGTTCTATTAAATATAGTGTAGTACTCATGATAAAACTGTCACAGATGATTGTGTAATAAATGAGTAAGTACACGAGTATTCATGTATCTTTCTGTTATATTTAACTCATTATCCTGAATTTCTCCACTGGAAAGCAATATTTGGCAACTTTTATATTTCTAATTGTTGATTCATACACTTACAGTAATCTGTAATTAATGATGATGCTCATATAAGTAGAAAACTCAGATACATTGAATATATTTCTGTAATAATTCCTTATCAAGAGTATATTATATAACCAACTTTCAAAAAAGTTTGCTCAATAAAAAAGCATGATAAAATTAGATGAGAACATTCTTACAATTTTCTAAAAGGAGTAATTGAGATGTTGGTTTACATTTGTAAGTAGTTTTAGCAGATGTACTTCATTCTTAAAAAGCCTGTGACTTGACAACAGAAAGAAAATTAGTAGTATAGAGTAATTTTGTTTATGTTTAAATGGATACTTTTAATTGACATATGATATATTGATATTAAGTTGCCATTTCATGAAGAAACAACCAAAATCTTAATAATTGGTGAATTTTGTTTTATTCCAGTAACATGAAAAGTTGCATTCAGCATTCAATAAATATTTATGGCATAGTAATTCATCAAGATATTGATGAACTAAACAATGAAATTCGTGCTTTTGTGCACATTTTATTCTGCAAGGTGAAACAAACCATACAATAAGTACAATGAAAATAAATTTAAGACCCATGTTTCAACTATGTTCCGTAATGTCTACACTATGTAGAGCAATACCTTCAGTTTCATGGGCTTCATAGAAGATGGGCTGGATTCTAAGTACTGAAGCACGAGAGACCATATCCCCCAAAATGCTAATTTTGTGAGCAACAAAATGGCTTAAGATTAATTGGATGGCTCAGTAGAGTCATTATTGAGAAAGGAAGCATCTACTATGAAGAAAACAGAAACTAAATCTTTTCTTTATTTGAGGTTTACATTTATAAAGTTTTCTTTCATCTTTAATGAACGATAATGACCTGAGATCCATAACGACCTGGGGTATTCACCTACCCCATATAAAGTCAGCATCCTATGGAAAGAGAACATCATGCCTGGTAAAAAGATTAAAATACTGTGTAATACTGTTGAGTTCTATAATATGTCATATCTCAAAATAGAAGAACCTTAAGGAAGTCATTCTTTGGCTGTGAAAAATATGTGAATTATTTATGTGTATATAATATGCATATATCAATTATATACATAAATATCAATGTTCATATTACATTATATTTATGAACTGTCCCCAATTATGATGTAATTTGCTTCTGCAATTATATCACATTGAAGTTATTAATTTTAATTGTTTATTTTATGATCTCAAGAGAATTTAGCAATAGTCTCTAAAGGTTCCTATCTCTAAGGTTGTAACAATAAATACAGGAATCCAGCTGCCACTCTCCAAAAGGAAAGGCCCTGCCTTTGTCCTTAGCAAGTTAGTTTCTAAATTCTAGATGTTAATATCAATGGAAATTCAGTATTTATGAAGAGAATATTCTTTTAAAAAATGTGAATGAGCCAGAGTCTCAGGGTGCACTCTTTCTGTGAAGCCTCATGTTAGGGTCCCTGGCCTAGGTAAGTACCTTAAGAATCCTGTGAAAGATGGTGAATTGGGTGGGAAAAAAGAATAGCTGTGAGAATTTGAGATTATCATTTTAATAAGATTTTGAATATAATTCAAGGACAAATTCTCAGATATTTATGTGAGATGAAATAAACATTGTCAACTAATCAAAACTTTAAAAAGGAGGGTATTGATTAAGACTACAAAGTATAAAATTAATACAACAATAAAGAGTTTATTTATCTTTTTTCCAAACACAGAAATCCTCACCAGGTATCGTAGCATGAGTCTTAAAAGTTCTTATTAATAAAATCAAACCTGAGCCAGGTATTGGGGTAAATGCTGGAAGGTCAGAGAAATAGAACAAGCCACAGCTATCTCACCTCGCTGGATCCTCAGCTGGTCTTGCTTCCTCAGACTGGAAGCCTCTATGTCCTCATATCCGAATGACTCTCAGCTGAACTGCTGCTAGAAGCCTGAATGTTTAACCAGGCCAAATGCTTCTCCAGGCCAAAAGCTTCTCCAGGCCAAATGCCTCGAGTTTCTGGTCCTCACGCCTTATATACCTTTCTGCTTTCTACTACCACTCCCTGGGATTAAAGGTTTGCTTTCTGGGATTAAAGGCGTGGGTCACCATACTTGACTGTGTCCTTGAACACATGGATTTCTGCCTCTGGAATGCTAGGATTAAAGGTGTGTGCTACCACTGCCTAACCTCTGATTAATATTGTGGCTGTTCTGTCTCTGACCCCAGATAAGTTTATTAGCATGCACAATATTTGGGGGAATACAATACCACAAGGTATTTAATAAATTAAATAATAATAAAGACACAAGCTCCATTACCTAAATAAACAGAAAATGTGAGTTCCTTTGAAAAATTAAGTAAGATATTTTGAATATCTGGTAAATCAAGAATCCTTTGAGAATTCCATATATTTTGATCATATTTGCTGTGCCCTCACATCCCCCAGTTCCATTCCCCTTCTGAAACCATTTAACTTTCTATAATTTTTTCAGTACATACTCTGACTTTATTTGCAATAGGAACATGACTTTTGCTTCATTTTTATAAAAGTACTTTTTAAAATTTCAACTTCTACTTTTAATCTGGGTGTCATACATCTGGATTTCATTCTGATTTTTTTTAAATTGAAAACGGATTTTTTTTCTCACACAGTATATCCTGATTTTGGTTTTCCCTGCCTCTACTAACACAGTTCCTCTACTCTCCCCTCCACATAACCTGAATCTGCTTCCTTTCTCTCTACCATTAGAATCAGAGACAGAAAAAGGCCTTTGAAAAAAATCCAATGCCCTTCATGATAAAAGTTCTAGAGATATTTGAGATACAAAGGATATATCTCAACAGAATAAAGACAGTTTACATTAAGCCCAACATAACTTAAATTGAAAGTAAATCAAAGCAATTCCACCAATATCAGGAGCAAGACAAGATTGTCCACTCTCTCCATGCCTATTCAATATAGGACTTGAAGTGTAAGCTAATGCAATAAAACAGCTGAAGAAGATCAAGGAGGTACAAATAGGAAAGGAAGAAGTCAAAGTATCTTTATTTGCAGGTGATATGATAACATACATAAGTGACCCAAAATCCTACAGCTGATACAAACTTTCAGCAAAGTTGATAGATACAAAATTAATTCACAAAACCAGTAACTCTCCTATATACAAATGACAAATGGATTGAGAAAGAAATCAAGAAAGCAACATCTTTCACAATAGCCTGAAATAATATAAAATAACTTGGAGTAACTCTAACCAATCAAGTGAAAGTCTTGTAATGTGATTTCTGAAAAAAATAAGATTCTCTTTATTTGAATGAGAGAAAATGTACTCAATTATTGAGAAAATAAACAAATAGACAACAGTTCAAGGTGAGATATCAGAACTGTTGATATTTCAAATACTGTAACACAAGATGCATAACTTAATTCCTTATATATTCCTGGGTTCTTTGTTACTGATAATAAGACTGAAATAGCCAGTCAGGATGTGATTTTAGGCTTACTTTCTGTGAATCTAAAATAATCCAATACCACTGAAAGTTGTATGTAAATATTTGATTTGAAATAGCTTCAAATCTATCTACAGCTCTCACTTTACTTACTTGTCGTGATTTTATTTTATTTGAGAGACTAAGACTATTGAATAATTAATTTTAATTTTAAGTATCTTTCAAACAGTTATGATATTTTAATAATATACACAAGCTTTATTATAGGTACACTTTGAAAGATATTATGCTTTATTGTCCAAGCTTTGTGAAGAGTGTGAAAAAAGTTGGCTATGTCTATTTTTACTTCCTAGGTATTCTATATTCTTACACAGAAAAGCGATGTCTCTGTCAGATGGGAATAACAGCGGGGCCATTTTCACCCTCTTGGGCTTCTCAGATTACCCAGAACTGAAAGTCCCTCTCTTCTTGGTGTTTCTCACCATCTACAGCATCACTGTGGTAGGCAATATTGGCATGATCGTCATCATCAGAATTAACCCCAAACTGCACACTCCCATGTACTTTTTCCTCAGTCACCTCTCCTTTGTGGATTTCTGCTATTCCTCTATTGTTGCTCCAAAGATGCTGGTAAATCTAGTTGTAGCAGACAGAACCATATCATTTTTAGGATGCTTGGTGCAATTCTTTCTTTTCTGTACTTTTGTGGTAACTGAATCTTTTTTATTAGGAGTTATGGCTTATGACAGGTTTGTGGCCATCTGTAACCCTCTACTCTACACAGTCGCCATGTCGCAGAGGCTCTGTGCCATGCTGGTCTTAGGATCCTATGCTTGGGGGTTAGTATGCTCCTTGATACTAACCTGTTCTGCTTTGAATTTATCTTTTTATGGTTTCAACACGATCAACCACTTTTTCTGTGAGTTCTCCTCTCTCCTTTCACTTTCATGCTCTGACACATCTGTCAGTCAACTGTTGCTTTTCATCTTTGCGACTTTTAATGAGGTCAGCACACTCCTTATCATTCTCTTGTCCTATGTGCTCATTGTTGTTACCATTCTGAAGATGCATTCAGCCAGTGGACGCCGCAAAGCCTTCTCCACTTGTGCTTCCCATCTGACAGCCATAACCATCTTTCATGGCACAATCTTATTCCTCTACTGTGTGCCCAACTCCAAGAACTCCAGGCACACTGTGAAAGTGGCCTCTGTGTTTTACACAGTGGTGATCCCCATGCTGAATCCCCTAATCTACAGTCTGAGAAATAAGGATGTCAAGGATACAGTTAAAAAAATAATAGACACCAAAGTCTTTTCTTCTTAAGCATAATATGTCTGTGTCCTTTATGTAAAGTATGTCTATAAAGGTTGACTGAATGGATTCTATTAAAATTAATATAATTAATATTACATATTGGGGTAGAAATTCCAATTCCAAGACAATAAATTTGACTTTTGCCTTTTATTTTATGAAAAATGAAAGAAGTCTGTCCTTTTATTGCAATAGGTTGAAGTGTGCTATTTAATAACATATTTGGTTAAGAATTTTTAATTTCTTGATTTTTTTTGTTACCTCAGTCAGTATGTAAAGGCAATTGATTAGAAAATATTACAGATATCAAAAGAGCTAGAAGTATGATGTTTAATGCATTCACTCTGAAGTAATAATAGAAGTTTCAAGTAAAATATATGATTTATCCAACATTTATTGGGTTATATCCAACCAATAGAAGATATCTTATAATCTGCACAGAAGTATGGATCAAAAGTGAAAAGTAACTTCTAAAAAGCATCTATTTCATATGTGATGTCAAAATATCAATTACCCTTTAAAAATATTTGTTATTTCTTCATTGAGAATTTCATAGAAGTATGCAGTGTATTTTGAACATATCTACTCCAAGACCCCACCTCTAACTCCTCCTAGGGTACCCCAAAACATCACCCCACAATTTCATGCTCCCTCCTCCTTTTGTAAAAACCATTGAGTCCAATTAGTACTCTTATAATGTTGTGGATTAATGCCATTCAACTGGAGTATGAGCAATGTACCAGGAGCCATACACTCAAAAAAAAAAAAAAAACACAGGAGCCATTAACCTCTGATAACTTGTCAGTTAAGAGACTTTACATGCTCCTACCACATCGATGTTTAAATGTTAATTACTTTGATCTTGTGTGGGTCTTATGACAGTAACTACAGTTGCTGTGAGTGCAAGAGCTTATGTTCCTCTCATATTGGGAATAATTCACACAGCACCACTTGTATAATAAAGGAAATACTCAGAAGAATAGCTTCTAGAATGGGATAATGTTGTATAGCAGTTTATTCTGATTTCAAATACCCCTCCCAGAATGGAGGGGGAGATTCATGAGACTCAAATAGTAAATAAACTGTCATATATCACTGAAGCAGAAACTTAGAAGATTCTGGAAGACCCCTTCAAGATTTATAAAGAAAAGTAAACAGTTGCTTGGACTTAAGACACTGAAAAGCTGTGAGTAAATTCTTGAACCTGTAGAGTGAGTTACCAGCTTTTTAAACAGAGATTGCTGTAGCAGAAGCTTTCATGAGTTCTCACCTACACTGACATGGGTTTTTCAGTGCTGAAGCTACTTCTGCATCGTCCC
>CABHPQ010161631.1:11911-30785 GCA_902168405.1 Peromyscus aztecus | reverse complement strand
AAGACCCCAGGAGCATGAGCTAAAACTCATAAAAACTAGTACCCTTCATGGTCTTTCTCAATGCCTGCAAAGAGTCGTGCTTTGCAGAAGTTGTGTCCCCTCGAGAGGAACTAGACAAATACCTGGTCCAGGACTCAGAAAAGATGAAGTATACAAAGGAAGCTGGAGCAGCTGAAAGCCCAGTTTCCAGTTCATCACAGTGTTGTAGCTGCCACGGAAGCAACACAACCTGGTCATCCAAGTACCTTTGCCCCAACCTACCAGACTTAGATAATTACTGTTCTGTTTCCAGCTGCTAAATATTAAAGCCCACCCTAACCAGAAACCTGACGAAAAGAATGCTGTCTGTCCCGTCTTCAAAGGTAAAACTGTTCCTGATCCCGAGCAGGAACCAGCTGTGAGGCCTCCGCAGTGACTTCTCCCCAACTCCAGGTCGCCTGGATCATCCTTCCAGAGCCAGACCCGGACATCTGAGCAATGAAAGACTCTAGAGCAGACGCTTGAACTAAGTATTTGAGAGGTTACTTGCTAACAACAGACCCCTGAGCGCAGGAGGTGGAGCCGCTCCTTTTCCTCCGGCTTCCGTGCTCCATCCTGCCTTTTCTCCTCACTTTTCCTCCGCTCGGTCTCCCCCATCGCAGCTTCCTTCTCGCCCTGGGATCACCCCGCCAGCCGATGGGTTTCACCCAGACACGGGCCCTCCTCAGCAGCTCCACCGGCTGCTTCTGCGAGCACTGCCGCCGCCGCCACTTCCGCTGCAGGCGGGGCCTGTGCGTGAGCTGTGGCCAGAGGGCGCCAGCCCCGTTAGCGTCTGTGCAGAAGTCCTCTAAGGGATAGAGGAAGGGGCTTTCCTGTCACCCAGCCTCCGTGGCAGCTTATGCTTCATCTGGCAACACCCAAGGCTCCCTCTGGAATTCTGGAAGCCTGGTCTGTGGGCGGAAAGGCGAACTCAGAATCTAGCACTTCATTGGTTTTTGTTGCTTTGTTTTGGTCAGGTTCTTTTAAAGGTAGTGGTGGCTCCTTTGGGCAAGAGCTGGCCTTCCCGTTATACTTTGTGGTTTATTTCAGGAGAACCCTGTACCTCTCCCCTTTCTTTCTCTGCTGATTTTGTACTTTTCTTGCCGAGTGTAACCGTTAGCAAGCACTGACAGTGTATAGCAAAAGGAAGTTTGAAATAACTTAAGAATTAGCTACTACGGCCATGGATCTGACTTGGTAAAATCCAATTGAATATGTCTGATACATTCACCTACTATGTTTGGTATTCTTTCACATTTGGGAGGCAAGTATCACACTTGCCATAAGAAATAAAATCTGATAGTTCATTTTCAAAATAAAAACATCTTGAGTCAGCCTATATCCAACTATAAATGAACAGGAAACAGTGGGTCTCTAGGGCTGGCAGCCTGCTAAATTAGCAGCCCCTACCCAAATCCTTCTAGGCCCCTCAAAGTAAAGGTTTAAAGTAGAAAGGTTCTATTAGGAAACTTGCCTGCAAGGTCATGTACCTATCTGACAAGCTTTACAGCAAACAAAATATAAAACATAGATTGACTCTCACATGGTTTTGTCAAGAAAAAGACAAACATAATTGGCAGAGGGAATAAAACCTAAGTGACTTAGACAATCCTCCTGACTAGTCAGCCAAAGAGGAAAGAGGGGAGGTGTCTTACTTCAGGGTTTAAAACTGTTTTCTGGACTGAAACCAGCGCACCTGCCATTCCCAGCTGATGCTGGCCTTGCAAAGTGGAAAAATAAAATGCCTCGATTTCACCACTGTGGTCTCTGTTCTCTGGTGCTTATACGAAAAAAGGATCATGTGTGTCACACTTCTAAAACCGGGCAGTGTTCAAGGATTGAGTAGATGTCGGCTGAGTTTTAGTCTACACTTCAATTGTAATATGAAACTGAATTTCTCCTAAAGGCCTTTATTTTGTCAGCTTTCCTAGTTCAGTTTCTGCTGTGGTAAAAACACTGACTAAAAACAAGTTAGGGAGGAAGGGAGCTTATTTCATCTTACAGCTTAGCGTCCGTCACTGAAGGGAGCCAAGACAGGAACCTGAGGAAGAAACTAAAGCAGAGGCGATAGAGGAACTCTGCTTACTGGCTTGCTCAGGCTCCTTTCTTATGCAGGCCAGGCTCCCCCGCACAGCTCACAGTGTGCAATTACAATCAGAAAATTCATCAGAAACATGCCCGCACACCAGTCTGATGGAAGCAGTGCCTCCAGTGAGGGGCCCTCTTCATAGATGACGCCAGTTTATGTCAAGTTCACAAAAGCTAACTAACACAGCGGTTTAGAAAAATTTGGTTCCCAAAAAGTTGACCAAGTTTTTCTTTTTTCTTTCTCCCCTTCCTTTTCCCCATCTCTCCAAGTACATCTGGGCAGAAATTTTTGTTTCTTGACCCTTGGTATCATGGTCTGATACAGTTTAGGGATGACAATTATGACATAAGTGGGTATTAACTGTAAAATAAAGAATAACTATGCTACAATCCAAAGACCCAGAGAGACTAGGTAATAAGGAGGGTTCATGGGGGGACACCCGGATCTCCCTGAGAAGGGGAAATAGAAGAGATTTTGAGAGTGGGTGGGTGATGATTGGAACACAAGCAATCAGGTTGGGGGTCCGGATAGAGGAGGAGAATATTGAAAGAAACCACTGGAAAGGGATGGGAGTAAAAACCTGGTACAAAGGAATCTACCAGGATGATCCCAGCTAAGACTCCTGGCAACAGCAGATATATAGCCTAAACTGGCCATCTCCTGTGACCAGATTGATGCCTAACCCAATTGTCATCAGAGAGGCTTCATCTGGCAACTAATGTAAAAGATGCAGGCCCACAGCCAAACATTAGGCTGAGTTCAGGTAATCCTGCAGAAGAGGAGAAAGGATTGTAGGAACCAGAGAGATCAAGGACACCACAAGAAAACTCACAGAATCAACTAACCTGGGCTCACAGGGGCTCACAGAGACTGACAACCAGGGAGCCAGCGTGGGACTGACTGTTATGGTTGTGTAGCTTGGTCCTCTTGTGGGACTCCTAAACAGTGGGAACAGTAGCTGTCTCCAACTCTTTTACTGGCTTCTGAGACCCTACTCCTCATACTGGGTCACCTTGCCCCGTCTTAATACATGGGGAGGTGCTGAGTCTTACTGCAACTTGATATACCATATTTTGTTGATACTCATGTGTAGCTGAAGTTTTCCTGTGTTTGCCCAGCACCAAGGTCCCACAGCCATTTATAAAATTCCCATGTCCAGCCTGGTCCTGCAGACCCAAGTAAACACACAGAGGCTTATATTAATTAAAACTACTCAGCTCAGGCCTACCACTGACTAGCTCTTACACTTAAACTCAGCCCATTTTTGTTAATCTATATGTCACCACATGTTCCATGGCTTTACCTGTGTGCCACTACATGCTGCTCCTTGGACGGCAGGCTGGTGTCTCCTCACGTAGCCTTCCTCTTCCCAGAATTCTCCTCGTCTGCTTATCCCACCTATACTTCCTGTCTGGCTACTGGTCAATCAGCATTTTATTTATCAACCAATCAGAGCAACACATATTCACAGCATACAGAACATCCTACAGCACTCATGGGAGACCTGCCCATTCCTGAACAGAAGTGGAGGGAGAGTGTATTGAAGGATAGGAACAGAGTAGAGAGGAGGATGAGGGACTGGGAGGAGAGAAGGGAAGGGAAACCATAACTGGGATGTTAAATAAGTAAGTTTATTTATTTTAAAAATTATGACTTAAACTATTTAATAATATTAGCAAGAAAAGATAATGATGGTTATACTAGAGCCTTAAGAAAAAGTGCCCATGGTTTAGTGGCAATTTCCAAAGGCTTTAGTATCACCTATATTTCAAAATGGGCATCCAAACTCCCAGAAGAAATAAGCTATGAGCAGACTGTGTGCTCAGTTTACAAAGAGAGAGAGAGAAATCTTGCTGACTGGTTTGACTTCAAAATATATTTTGCATTTGGGTTCAAGGAAAAGACCAGAAAATGTCATCATCACCTTTTGAAGTCTTGTCGGAACCTGCCGACCAGTCCACTGGGTATCTGGGTGGAGGTGTGTGGATTATAGAGACAACAAAGAAGACAGGAAAGAGTTGAGAGGACTGCCAGTCAGTGCTGGAGAGTCCTGAGTTTATTTCACAGCCAGCTTGTATACAGTCTTGAAGGACAGAGGTAGAACAATGCACAGCACAGGCATTCAACCACTATCTATCCCGTCCTTGAGTCAAGGAGCAGGCAGTTTCATTTTCTATCTCCATGTACCTCTGTCTGGCATCAGCAGCCTATGTCTAGCTAGATAGTATGTTCCTTCCCATGGCCTAATCGGGACTTTCTCACAGCCCTGAAGCAAGCAAGCTTGAACTCTATTAACTCAGAATAGATTTCAGATTCAAACTGGGAAACTGAGTCAGTTGTGGGCTCCCACAAAGTATGACAAATAATTATGAATAAAATATTCTAAAAGTTGTATGAGAGTCCAACTATTCCTTGCAAAGTTTTATAGAGCTTCTACATACCAGAGGCATATGGTAGAGCTTCATGCTTGTAGATAGCAGTCCACAAGAAGAAATGTAATTGACTATACTCAAGAGATGGTATTAATTCTTTGGCCTCAGAATCATAATGAGAAAATTGTCTCCTCTTTTCTTGGTGGAAGGAATCTGATACATCTTTGAGGCTCATTGAAGCCAAATTTGAATTCCATCACAGGGCTAAATTGCTAAATGTGTGTGTTTCTGCCTATAGACCTGGAGTGCCTCATCCTGTATCAGAGAAGCTATTTTTCCAGTGGAGAATAGTTCAGAGAGAGATGAATCTGACCGAAGTGCTAGGAAGAAGGGACAGACTGCTCAGCTCTAAATCAGACATGTGTATTAACCGTACTACCACCGCTCAGGGGACATCCTGGAAGATGTAAGAAAGAATGTAAGGGCCGAAGGCTGAGGAGTGATGTTGTAATATACTGTCTCCTGGACATGGCATGCCTGTCACAATCATGAACTCTTAGCAGCTGAGTTTAAAATATTTGATTTCTACCAGCCCACCACTCAAAAAAGAAAAAAAATAATAATGATGATAACAAGAGACCCAGAATCAAGAACCTAACTATGTACTTATGTACTTAAAACAATGTGAAGTCATCAGTGGTTGCCTAAAATATATACCAGAATCTGCTCGTGGAACCCATGGAGACACTGATAAAAATTGATACTGACTCCATGGTTGCCAGCCCTGACACAAGTACCTGGAAGGAAGTACCATGGCTGCATGAAATATTGAGATAGTTAACTAAGTTGCAAATTTCCTTTTACAACATAGTTTGTTGTTCCCACTAAGTTGAAGATATTGACTACCTCAGGGAAGATTTAGTATTCCAATCATTGAAGTACAGAAGTCACAGATGCTACTTAAACATTTGTCTTTCAAAAAAAAAAGACCTTATGATCATCTCTATAGATACAAGAAGTCATTTGGGGAAATTCAATAACAATTCCTGACTAAAATACTCAATAATAATTTAAATAGATGATAGATAGATAGATAGATAGATGATTGATTGATAGATAGATAGATAGATAGATAGATAGATAGATGATAGATAGATATAGATCGATCAGAGGGGAGTGGCACTGAATAAATCATTGCTAATATCAAATGCAGAAATGATGCCTACTGTGGTGATCTGAATGATAATGGCCCCCATAGGTTCATATGTTTGAATCATTGATATCCATTTGGTGGAAGTGTTGGGGAAGGATTAGGAGATGTAGCCTTGTTGGAGGAGGTGCATCACATACAGCGAGGGGGGTCACTTTGGTAGGCTTCAAGAGCCTTCCAACATGCCCAGTGAACTCTCTGCCTCCTGTTTGTGGATCAGAATGTGAGCTCTCAGCTGCTATTCTAATGCCATGACTATCTGCCTGCTGCCATGCTTCCCTACTGTGATGATGATAGAGTCTTATCCCTCTGGAACTGTCAGCCCCAAATAGGCCCTTCCTTGTATAAGTTGTGTTGGCCACCGTGATTTATCACAGCAATAGTGACTAATACACCAACCATTGCTACCGTATCATTGTATGTGTCAACAAAACAGACAAGTGAAAGAAATTGAAGCGAGCTTAACAATCTAAGATGTCAAATTACCCCTGTCTAGACAAGATATGATTGTTTTGATATACAGGGAATCCATGCTTGTCAATGGAAACATTACTGTAAGAATAAAAGCTCCATGGATTCAGGAAGATCATTGACTATTAGCAACAACCAATTACTAGCATCTCCAGGAAGTAGAGCTGAAACAGCTGTAGAACAGTTGCCCTTCAAGGTAGACAGTGTTGAGAGAGCATTGAAGTTGCAATAGGTAACAGCCTTATTTTTAAAGGGTTTGGAGAACACGGAAATACCATTTAGCACATGATACCTGGAGTGTACAACTGAAAGCAGGGACTGATATACAAGAAATAAAGGAAATGAGCCTCAAAAAAAAAAAAACCACACATTTTAAGCTGTGAATAGAAATAATCTCATTTAAAAAGAGAAATTAGAGATCAGACTAGACTGTTCTAGCACATAGAAGTCTCAGAAGTGCTGGAATAAAAGGAATAAGCAGAGGGGAAAAGAAAGGAAAGACTGGAAAAACAAAAGTAGCATTGTTCCCAATGCCAACCAAAATTGCATTATGACCAGACAAGGGTCCTGTAGCCCGTATGATGTAATGGCATTAGCAAAGTTCTCCACTATTCCTCCCATTCCATTGCTGTGTGGCAGTAGTAATCCATTTGGAAAGATTCCTGAGTCTCCAGCTTAAGAAATCCAAGTTCCCTGCACTGTCATATCTCTGAGAATTCTCAGGAAAGGTCTTGTTTTAATCCATTGGGTCCTTGTCTCAAGTTAACTACAAGGGAAAGATTTTGAGTCAGAGATATGAACTGAACATGGTGGGAAATCAGCTGTAGTCATGAGAGACATAATAATGTTTCCTGTTTGAGGCCATCAATTACAGAAGTTAACAAGGAGAGGTAAGGAGTAAGGGGAAGCAGTTGCCAGTAATTACCCGTAGTAGCTAAGGTGTGAAAACTCAGAGACACTGAGCAGTCTACAATGGTGGAAAGCACTGCACTCTGATAGGCAACTTCACCCATGAAGACATCTAAACGTGTGAGAGGCTAGGACTAGTCAGTGGAAACTTGTCTACCGTACCTGTTCATGAAGAGCTAATTACAGTTGTCTCTGCCCACAAACCGCACCTTGTGGTTGTTGGGCAAGTACCACAAAAAAGAAAAAAGAAAGAGAGAGAGAAGAAGTCAAATATTAAACAAATTTGTTCTCACCAAGTAAAAGACACTTGAGTGGTCACAAAAGGAGGAGACAGGCTAGGTCAAAATCTTCCATAGCTGCCGATTGTCTGACCTTAAAGGATTACAAACCTGTTTTCTTTTTTAATTTTTTATTTTTTTATTTTTATTTCTCTCTTGTGTCTCATTTTGGAGCACTTACATTTTTCTATATAAACTTTTAATCAGATATAAATATTTAGATATAAATTCTTATTTATGCAACTTTTTTCTTTGTCTTTTATAACACCCTCTCATTTTTCCTCCTTTTAACACCTAATTTCTATATCTTCCTTTCTTTTTTCCTGTTTTTCTTTCTAGACCCCTTCTAGCCACAGGGGACCCAAGCTGACCTCAGGCTTAGTCTACCTGCCTGCACCACTCAAGTGCTGGAATTGACATTTGGTACAGCATCAAACTACAAAGTGCCCACATAGCAAAAGAAACAAGAAACTGATGAGGCACCCTACATAATGGAACAAAGGCTTAGCCAGATGTTCATCATACAGGGTATTAGTACGCAGAATACACAAAGAACTAAAAAAATTAGACACCAAGAGAAAACAATAATCCAATCAACATGAGTGTGGTGGTTTAAATGAGAACAGCCTCCATAAGCTCATATGTTTGAATACTTGGTCTCTATAGTTAGTAACTTCTGGGAGAGTATTAGGAGGTGTAGCCTTGCTAGAAGAAGTATGTCATTGAGTGGGGGCTTTGAGGTTTCAAAAGACACAATTTTGAGTTCTCTCTTTCTCCAACTTGTGGATTAAGATGTGACCTCTCAGCTGTCCTACCACCATGCCTTTGCCCTTTCACTGTTGACTTTAACCCTCTGAAACTGTAAGCCCAATTAAATACTTTATTTTTATAAGTTGCCTTGGCCATGATGTTTTGTCACAGCAATAGAGAAGTAACTAAGACAATGGGCAAATGATTAGAACAAGCATTTTTCAAAAGAAGTACAGATGGTGGTGGAAAAGTGTTCAGTACCCATAGCCATCATGGAAATGTACATTACAACTACATTGAGATTTCATCAAGAATGGTCACCATCAAGAAAACCAAAACTCATAAATGTTGGCAAAGATGTAAAGAAATGGGAACCTTTGTAGTCTGTTGGTTAAAAGTTCAAATTAGTGTGGTCACTATGTAAATCAGTAAAACACTTCCTCAAAACCTAAAATAGATCTATCTTAGGGCCCAGCTATAGTATTGCTGGGTGCACACTGGAAGAAATCAATGTTAGGATACAGTAGAGCTCTCTGAAAACTCCATGTTGATCACTGAAATAGTCACTTTAGCATATTCATGAAATCAGCCTGGGTTCCATCAAGGAGTGAATGAATAACAGAGATGTGGTGTGTGCGTGTGTGCGTGCATGCGTGTGTGTGTGTGTGTGTGTGTGTGTGTGTGTGTGTGTGTGTGTGTACTAGAGTTGCATTAAAAGGTTAACTGTAATGTTTGGGACAAAGGGAAAAAAACTGGTCATGCAAGGACTTTGCTCTCAAATGTCAGTTCTGGAAACAGACTGCAAAATAAAAGAAAACTTGCTACAGGCTTACAAATGAGAAAAATAATATCTTGCATTTAAACATTCATTCTATTAAAATATCCATTTGTTAAATGCTCAGAAAATTTATGAACTGATATTTTTCCAGGCAAACATAAAATGTAGGTATAAAAGATTTTTAAAAATCTAAAGGACTGACTGATATTTAGAGACACTTTTGCATTGTTTCTAGGGTTTGTCCCATATGAACTGTACATAAATTTTGTCATTGCTAAGAAGGGAAGATGAAGTTGTCACTCAAATTTATCCATTCCAATAAATAATAAAATCTATTATAAGTGATGAGATGAGGTATTTTAGTATATAATTAGGTGTTACGTACATTACAAACTTACCAAGATAAAACTAGTATTATTCATAAAAAACAATATTAAATCTAGGTCTCTATGTTCATTGACTCCTTAGATTCAAAATATCTGACTGAGACAGAAAATATCCTTGTGAGATACACGCACACAAGCACACACACATATTGATATAGCTTTATTCATTAACCCTTAATAGATGTTATAAATAGATGCAACGTTATGTCATTAAAATTTTTCTTAGTCTTTATTGTTTTCAGATATGTTGGGGTTCTTAATGAAGATATAAATTGTCTGGGTCCAGCTTACCATCATTAATCCCAAAAGTGAGTCTCTTGTCCAACAACCACTTCTGAACCACTCTCTGTTTTCTTCCCCCTAATCCTCCAGGGTGAAGGAAAAGGGTTGGCTAGCTCCACGGTTCTTCAAAGGAGTAAATGCTCCTTATAATTCTAGTAAATGTTGTCTACTGACATGCTTTAGAGTGCAGCTTCTAACAAAGGGGCCTGAGCTACAATTTTTTAGATGCAAGGGGGGGCATCACCCACAGGACAGACCAAATGAAGTTTAGAATGAACACCAGATGGAGTTGTACTAAGTACCATTCTTGTACTTCTTAGTTGGTCAAGTTTGGTCATAAATGGATTTATTGGCACTAACTCCTTGACATCTGTCACTTACACACACCGCAATGTGGTGTCAGATCAGCCAGAACAGCTGTCATCTCAACAATGAGGAACAGTTAAAACCAAATCATCAGATGCTTCATCTGTGATGTCTTCAAAGAGAGCTTCCTGAGACAAGGAGGGAAGTCACAAAACCCAAAGGGAAGTCACACTGGGCGTAGTGGTGCAGGGGAACTCTGAGTTTGAGGCCAGCCTGAGCTACATAGCAAGACCCAAAACCAACAATAAAAATGGAATCTTTCATGCCTGCCCTTGCAAAGCAATTAGAACTGAGCAGATGAGGAGAAATGTTTCTTACACATGGTTATGGTTACCTAGCAATAACTGCATAACTCCTTAACATTGGCTCTTATTTGTATTCCATTTATGACATTTGTTTCAGACACAAGCATAGTTTGAGAATGCTCATACCAAGTCTAACATATCAGCCCCAATCCCTCAAATTGTAGTTCTAAAAACAAAGTAGGGGCATTGTTACCCACTGGGGAGATGAATTATCTACCCTGCCAAAGACTCTATTTTTCACAGTATGTTCTAAAAATTGTTTATATCTAGCAAGAAGTTAATTCATAAGATTGTCTCTAATGTAATGAAGAGAGAGGGTTTCTTCAGTTTTGATCTTTTCCTGCCTCAACAAAGCTTTCCTGGGTTTCCTACTCTTTATCCTTTTTAAAAATTTTTTTATTTATTTTACATACCAACCACAATTTCCCCTCCCTCCTCTCTTCCTGTTCCCTCCCCACACCTCCTGTCGAGCCCCCCTCCCCATCCACTCCTCCTCCATTGAGAAAGGTGCAGGCCTCCCGTGGGAGTCAGCAAAGCATGACACATCAAGTTGAGGTGGGACTAAGCTCCTCCCTTTGCATCAAGGCTGGGTGACAGTAGCAGTTTGTTTGTGCATATAGTGTGTTCCAATATGCAAAACTACATGGTAGAGAATTCCCTTGCTGGTAAGAAGTGATGCTAACAATCAACAAGAGTCGTGGCAGCAAGATGCCATCTTCCACATGAAACTGATCTTATGATTTAAGAGTTGTTGCTAACCATGGGGAGTGACAGGATAGATAAGGATACTGTTCCATTCCATGCTCTGGGAAGACTTTTGTGCTTTACTATGGAAAGGAATCTGCACTCCCATGCTGTCTTAGGGTTTCTATTGCTTAGCCAAAAAACAACCAAAAAGAAAGGGTTTGTTTGGCTTACACTCCCACAGCACTGTTCATCACCAAAACAAGTCAGGACAGGAACGCAAACAGGGCAGGAACCTGGAGGCAGGAGCTGATGCAGAGGCCATAGAAGAGTGCTGCTTACTGGCTTGCTTCCCTTTGCTTTCTCAGCCTGCTTTCTTATAGAACCCAAGACCACCAGCCCAGAGACAGCACCACCCACCATGGGCTCATTGATCCTCCCCCATTGATTGTTCATTGAGAAAATGCCGTACAGCTGGATCTCATGGGGGCATTTCCTCAGCTGAGGCTCCTTCATCTCTGATGACTCTAGCCTGGGTCAGATTGACACAAAACCAGCCAGTACACAAGTTATTGATATCTTAAAGTGTATATACTGTTGATGGCTTGTTTCTTCTTAGTTAACTCTAGCCCAGGTATTGCCTGGAGGAGCACAGGGTGATACTGGCAGACAATAACTAGACTCAGTATTCCAAGGAGTTCCTAAGCCCAAATGTCCAGGGAAGAAGTGAAGAGTGTAATGGACAATAATGAGAAAACACACATTTTACAAGTTTTAAGAATGTGGCTGACTAGCTCACCAGAGGAGCAAGACTGAACTACACAATGATTGACTATCTTTATCTCTATCCCTATAAATCCCACTACATGAAAGACAATGTAAAAAGCTTACTTTCTAGTATGTTAACCCATTGCCTTCTCAGATTGCCAGCTCTCTAATATAACACAACTTAAAGATTTAATTTCTCTCTTCCCACAGTGTTAGTGTTCATGGGTACCATGAATTCTGATATTCTGGTAATAATTCCAAATAAATCATGGTCCCAATATACAAAGTGACCCTACATCACCAGGAGGCAAAATTGTGAAGAGTTCAATAGCAGCCTTAGTTACATAGTGAGTTTGAAGCCAGTTTGAGATACAACAGACATTGTATTTTTTTTTTAAAGGAGGATGGAGGACACCATATTCATAAAACTAGAAATGAGGAGGGTGTCTTAGTCACTGTTCTGTTGTGTGATACAATGACCAACGCAACTGTCATGAAAGAAAGCATTTAACTGGGGTTTGCCTGCAGTTTCAGAGATCTAGTCCATTACCATCACGGCAGCATGTACTGCACAGGAGAAGTAGCTGAGAGCTACATCCTGATCCACTGGCTGAGATAGACACTTTTGGAAACCTCAAAGCCCACCCCTAATGACACATGTCCTCCAACAATGCCACACCTCCTGATGTTTTTCAAATAGTGTTATTCCCTGATGACTGAGCATTCAAATACACAAGGCCATAGAGGCCATTTTTACCCAAGTCACCACAGTGGGAGACATGGCAATTAACACCAGTGAAATCCAGATTCTCACAGAATGCTTTAAAAAACCTGTATCCTGAGAAATTTGAAAAATCTAGAAGAGATTAATATTATTTCTAGACATATATGACCTACCAAAATTAAACCAAGAAGACATAATCAACTTAATTAGCCCTTTAACAAGCAAAAGATTGAAGCAATAATAAAAGTTTCCCAATTAAGAGAAGAGGTGCCGGGCAGTGGTGGCGCACGCCTTTAATCCCAGCACTCGGGAGGCAGAGTCAGGCGGATCTCTGTGAGTTCGAGGCCAGCCTGGGCTACCAAGTGAGTTCCAGGAAAGACTCAAGGCTACATAGAGAAACCCTGTCTCGAAACGTCGCCCCCCCCCCCAAAAAAAAAGAGGCTAGCTCAAAGGAATTCAGTGCTAATTTTTCCCAATCCCTTAAAAAATTAACACCAATTAACTACTTAAAATGGGGAGAAAATGGACAAACTCATTTTATGAAGTTAGTTTTTTACCAAAGCCAGACAAGGACACAACAAATTAATTTATAGGACAATCTCACTGGCAAACATAGAGGCAAACAATTCTCAATAAAATATTTGCAAACCAAATTCAACTAAACATCAAAAAGTTCATTCACTATGACTAAGTAGACTTCTTTCAAGGAATGCAAGAATGATTGAATACATACAAATATATATATATATATATATATATATATATATCACATTAATCAGCTCAAGGCCAGAAATCACATAATTACCCTAATAGATGTAGAAATTGATAATGTCCAATACCCTTTCATTTTAAAGTACATGAAGAAACTAGTAATAGAAGGAATATATCACAACACAATAAAAGCTATGTATACCAAAATTATAATCAAATTTTATACTAAATGAAGAAAACTCAAACGCTTTCCATTAAATCAGGAATGAGACAAGAGTGTCCACTTTCTCCCGTCTTATTCAACATGACTATATTGAAATCTTAGCTGGAGAAATAAGACAGGAGAAATAAAGCGGTTACAAATAAGGAAGGAAAAAGTTAAAATATTCCTACTTGTAGATATGTCTGATGTATAAGAGACACAAAAGACTAAACACTTCTCAGAACTGATGTACATTTTCAGCAAAGTGTCAAGATACAGAGTCAACATACAAAAGTACTAATTTTCTGTGTATCCAAAAGGAACATGCTAAGAAAGAAACTGGAAATATTAAAACACTTAAAGAAATTGAAGAAAACACTGTAAGATGGAATAACCATCCATGGGATAGGCAGAATTAATATTGTGAATGGTCTATATTACCAAAAATTATATACAGGTTCAAAGCACTATCCATCAAAATTCAATTCAAGTAGGAAAACCAACCCTAAAATTCCTATAGAAGCATAAAAGGCTTTGGCTACTCAAAGAAATCCTGAGCAAAATCAACAATGTTGGAGGCGGCAGAATACCTGATTTCAATCATTCAACTTCATCATAGCAGCAAAAACAGTGTAGTGCTGACACGAAGTCAGCCTTATAGATCAATGGAATCAGACAGATCTTCCACAAGAAAGCTCACAAAGAGACAGCCCCAGGATTGTTTACAAAGATGCCCAAAACCTACACCAAAGGAAAACACAGGCTATACCCACTTCTGCCTGTAAGCCACTTCCTTTCCTTCCAGAGAAGTGCTGCGGCAAGATGGAGGTGCAGACTTCCAAGAAGAGGAAGTTTGTGGCTGATGCATCTCCAAAGCTGAACAGAATGAGTTTCTCACTTGGGGGAGCTGGCTGAAGATGTCTATTCTGGAGTTGAAGCCCAAGTTACACCAGCCAGAACAGAAATCATTATCTTAGCCACCAGAACACAGAATGTTCTTGGTGAGAAGGGTCGTCTGATCAGAGGGTTGACTCAGTAGTCCAGAAGAGGTTCGGCTTCCCTGTGAGCAGCGTAGAGCTTTATAAAGAAAAGGTGGCCACAAGAGGTCTGTGTGCCATTGCCTGTGGTGATATTGTGTTCCCCAAATATTGTGCACCCTAATAAACTTATCTGGGGTCAGAGAACAGAACAGTCACTAGATACAGAGGCCAGAAAATGGTGGCACACACACCTTTAATCCTATCACTTGGGAGACAGAGATCCGAGGATCTCTGTGAGTTCAAGGCCACATTGGAAACAGCCAGGAATGGTGACTCACGCCTTTAATCCCAGGAAGTGATGGCAGAAAGCAGAAGGGTATATAAGGCGTGAAAACCAGGAACTAGGCTGGTTAAGCTTTTAGGCATTTGAGTAGCAGTTCAGCTGAGATCCATTTGGATGAGGATTCAGAGGCCTCCAGTACAAGGAAACAGGATCAGCTGAGGAATTAGCAAGGTGAGGTGGCTGTGACTTGTTCTGCTTCTCTGATCTTCCAGTGGTCACCCCAATACCAGGCCCTGGGTTTGTTTTTTATTAATAAGGCCATTTAAGATTCGTGCTACAATTGCCCAGGCAGAGTCTCTATGTTACAAACTCCTAGGAGAGCTTGCTCTGTGAAGGGCTGGCTATGGTGTGCTTCAGTTCACTGTGGAGAGTGGGGCCAAGGGCTGCAAGATTGTGGTATCTGGAGAGCTCTGAGGACAGAGGGCCAAGTCCATGAAGTTTGCAGATGGTCTGATGATCCACAGTGGAGACCCTGTTAACTACTATGCTGACACTGCCATGGGCCATGAACTCCTCAGACAGGGTATGCTGGATATCAAAGTGAAGATGCTGCCCTCGGACCCAAGTGGTAAGACTGACCCTAAGAAGACTCTGCCTGATCATGTGAGCATTGTGGGCCCTAAACATGAAATCTTGCCCACCACCCCCATCTCAGAACAGAAGGGTGAGAAGCCAGAGCCACCTGCCATGCGCCAGCCAGTAACTATAGCATAACAGGGTTTTGGCAGACACATCTAGAGGCCTGATTGGATTACATCCAATGTTCAACTGACTCAGTTATATTGGCCTATGGAGCACAGTTTATCCTGTTGGTTTAAGCTAGAGGGCTTGAGCAGAGCTGACCAGAGAAGTCTTGGGTCTGTGAAGGCTGGTGGCTACAGGGCAGCATCTTGACCCTGTGTTGAACAGATCAGGGTTAGAAGAGCAATTTGGTTTTGGTGTTCAGGATGGAACCTAGGTCCTTGCATAGTAAGTGTACATTCTGTTATTGAGCTATGTCCCCAGCCTGGAGAGGTGTAGGGGTGTGTGTGTGTGTGTGTGTGTGTGTGTGTGTGTGTGTGTGTGTGTGTGTGTTTCTTTCCTGGAATGTAAGAAAACTTTGGTGGCCCAGCAAGATAGCTCAGTGGCTAAAGATGCTTTCTCTGAAAGCCTGTGCACTGTGGTATGCACTCACCCCTGCACGTAGAAAGTAAATTGGCCTCTGTGTTTTGCAATGCTGTGCTGTTTTATTCTCAGCATCCCTACAGTAAAAAGGGAACTTTCTGATGCCATTGAGCTTAAAGCTCAGAAATTTGAAATGTAAAGTTGTTAGAATCCACATTTCTAAGTCCTATACTTAGCCATTATGTTTTGAAAACTATGAAAAAAAATCAGAAATTATATGACACTTATTTGATAAAATGTCTTGAAAGCATTTGCTATTGACGTGTATTTTGTGGGTAATTAAGTTAGACTGGAAATTTTTATGCTGAAAATACTGTTTTTATTTAGAGGTTATATATATGTATGTCAAAATTATGAGCTGGGGGCTGGAGAGATGGTTCAGAGGTTAAGAGCACTGTCTGTTCTTCCAGAGGTCCTGAGTTCAATTCCCAGCAACCACATGGTGGCTCCCAACCATCTGTAATGAGATCTGACGCCCTCTTCTGGCCTGCAGTCATAAATGCTGTTTTTAAAAAAATAAAAATTTAAAAATTTAAAAAAAATTATGAGCTGAAAATGTGAAATAATCAGTCAGTTATGTTGTCTTCATGATGCCAAACAGCAGCCTTCATTGATATTTATTCCCAAGATAATGAATCAACCAACTCTCCAGAACTATGGCAGTTCTTTATAAAGAACATCATGGATCATGTCACAGCTAAGTTTAAAGCTCCTTCTATGGTAGCTTACAATATACTCATCTTGATATAATAGACTTTAGAGGAGCCAGACATGATTTAATTTTCTGATGATCTTTTCTCCCACATCGTTTTGCCCTAGTCACTGTGCATCAGGTAATTTTATATTCCCTTTCACTTTAGGAACCCTTATATGATGGCTTAATGTGGGATTGCCCTTTGATGGAATTCTACCAACATTTATTGCTATGCCCAGTGGCCTTTAAAATGAGACAATTTGCTTCTCACTGTTTAAATCATAGCGTATGTGAAATACAAAATCAATGAATAGGGACCAATAATTTCCACTCCAGACTGAAGCATTTCATTTGTCTGACTTCCTCAAATTCCATCTGTTACTCTTCTAAATCTCCTTATATACTTCCTCCCCACCCCTTTTTAAAAAGTTATTTTCATATGGTATGTTTTGATCATATTCTTTTCCCTCCTAAAGTCCTCCCAGATCCTCCTTACCTCCCTATATGCTCCCAAATTCAAGTTCGTGTTCTCTCTCTCTCTCTCTCTCTCTCTCTCTCTCTCTCTCTCTCTCTCTCCTCTCTCTCTCTCTCTCTCTTTCAATTAAAACAAAACAAAATTAAAAGAAAAGTCAAAATAAACAACCACTGGAACCAAGAAACTATTTGCATTTGATGCCTGTTGGTAATGAGAAAATCAGTTTTCTCTAATGGATTATCACTGGACATTTCAATCACACTCCATGCTAGGCCCCATGCCCAGTAGTTGGCCAACATAGAACAGAAACCATGTCATTTATTGTTTGTTTGCTTGCTTGTTTTATTTTTTGATGTTATTCTTTATTTTTGCAGGTTTATTTCTTAATTTTGGCATTTTTAATCTAAATGGTTTTTTTGTTCCTCCTCAATCTTTAAATCTTTGTACAGTAATATCTTCTGAGCCTTATCTTTGAATATATGCACTCAACATTACTTCCCTTAAACCATACCTAGCTCAGGATGTGATAAACAAAATTCTGTATCCTTATGATTGCAACATTAATCTCTCCAAAACATTCCTCTCCCTAACCACTGTATCAGTTGTCTACCTCATTACCTTGAAGAATGCTAGCTATCTTAAAAGTTAATTTATTGTCAACCCAATCCTCTACTTGTTTACTCTCCACTAAATTAGTATTTTTTATAAACCTTAGTCAGTAGCATTTCCATTCCGCAAGGAGCTCAAGAAAATTAAGTAGTGACTTAGTTGGTAAATGAAACACAGATGTAGATGATGCCAATCACATGACACAGTTATAGAGGTGGTGACATCTCCCAGATCTCTTGTATTCTATAATGTACATTATTGAAATATATCTAAGATATTACCACATTTTTCTCTATAAACCCATTTCCTGGTGATAAAGTCATAATTGTCCTTAACCTATAATCATTAAGCAGCCTTTTATCTGGTTTCTGCATTACATTTTTCTACCATTAAATGTTCAATTCAGCAGTCACAGTGATTCTTTTAAAACAGAAAATTCAACTCTATCCCTCTGCTCAGTTCTTTTGATGGCTATCTATTAAAATGAATCAATCATAGAGGTCAGTATAACTCATCAGCAGATGCTACTAATAAATAATCTAGTATTGTGCAGCTGGAGCTCTTAGTCAATCACTCTAACACTTCCTCACTTAAGCTAGTGCTCAGGACTCAACACAAGCATCTCAGTGTTTCAAAGATTGAGTCACATGTTATTTCATCATAGTTGCAGTCATTTGAATCAAAGTCTGTTGTCTGCTCTGGAAGTAGTAGGACACGGGAGAATGGAGCCTGTAGCCCAAAGTTTTCCTGTGTCCCACAGCCCCTTGGTCCCAAGTAAACATATAGAGGCTTATATTAATTACAAACTGTTTGGTCTATGGCTCAGGTTTATTGCTAACTAGCTCTTTTATCTTAAATTAACCTATTTCTATTAATCTGTGTATCACCACTTGTCTCGTGGCTTTACCTGTGTTTCATTACATCTTGCTCCCCCTGCAGCTGCAGAGTCTTTTCTGACTCTGTCTTTCTTCTCCCTGTATCTTTGTTTGGATTTCTCACCTGGCTCTAATCTGTCTTGGCATAGGCCAAAGCAGCTTCTTTATTAACCAATGGTAGCAACGCATATCCACAGCATACAGAAAGACCATCCCCACAGCAGGAGCTGATTAACAAGGAAGGCTAAAGCCTCTTTCAATAGTCAACGTTAATCAGAGCATCAGACCATTTATATTCTGAGGGTTAAGGGGAGTCACAAGAGTAAAATGGGCATAGATTGGAAATTTAAACAAAAAAAATTAACAAACTATACTGTGAAAACTGGATATCTACACATGAAATAATGAAGCTAAAGCTCTCTCTTTTTTTT
>CABHPQ010161629.1:0-16276 GCA_902168405.1 Peromyscus aztecus | reverse complement strand
TGGACTTCTGTGAATCATCAAGAAACAGCAAAATATTGAGACAATGGAAAAGAAAACCTGTTTAACTGGGTTGTTTTTCAGTATAGAAAATTCTCTCACATTCTTACATTCCTAGTCCTTTAGTCTTAAGCAAATATTTAGAATGTACTGAGGCTTTTAAAATGTGGCCTTTGGGGAAGCTTGGGAAACCAGCAGGATGTGGGAAAGTATGACAACATCCTTAATGGTGTCCTCTGTGTGTGTGTGTGTGTGTGTGTGTGTGTGTGTGTGTGTGTGTGTGCAGATGTATACATGTGTATGCATGTTCATCCAGGAGGAAGGCAGGAATTGAAAGTAATGATGGTGTGGGTAAAATAGACCAAATAAAAGGGAAACTAATGAGACTTTCACTCACTTGTCCTTATATTGACCCCGAGTGAGATTTTTTTTTTTAATTTTCCTTCAGGTTAAAGAAATGACCTTGGCTAAGTAAGAATGAAGCACTAGATTGAGTCAGAGGAACAAGAGTGAATCAGAACTCACAATCAAGACCTGAAGGTGGGAATTTCTTAGACAGCCGTTAGCTGTGGGTTGCGGCAGTGAGTCCACGGAAGAGGACCTTGCTATCCCACCGTGGCCAAGTCCTTGAAAGTTCACTTGGGAAAGGAGTCTTACACAATATGTCACCGATTCTGTTTAACGGACTAGACATGCTGGAAATCATCTGCCAGGAAAGGCCCACTTAGTGCACTTTCCAACTCCAGCCACCAATTAACGAGCACAGCATTTGATTGATGCTTGTGGGTTCTAGGGACAACACACTCTACATGAATATGTTTGCTTTCACCAACTTCTTGAGTGTCACGAAACATTATCGGATGGTGGTATGAGGAGTCCTACCACCTGGGTCACATGACCTCACAGTTCTAGTCTAGAATGATGGTGGCATCTCTAGTGGGAAGAGGTGCTAGAGGGGTTATAGGAGCAACTCAAAGGGAAAACCGTAGCATTGGGATTTCCTGGGGTGGTTAGAGCCAGGCCACACCACCTGCAGCAGGGAATTACTGTACGCTATTCCCAAAGCATATCTCTATGTGGAACATATCCAGGCAGAGACAAAGCACAATGCCTAAGAGCTTTGTCCAGGTATTCATACACAACCACATTTCCTGTCTATAAGAAGGTATTAGAGAGTTACATGCATTGTTGTCCAGTGGCAAAAATGGCTTCCAATTGCCACCTTATAAAATATTCCTAGGAAAGAACTGACATATCTCCCACGCCCAGTGATCAGCCTGCCACTCACCATACCCTCCTTCTATCTGATGGCTGAATACACAGGCTTTGGTGCTAAATTGGCCTGTCCCAGGGGACTAGAGGGCAGGAAACACGTGCTGAGTTATTCATAGGCTACATGCTAGCAAAGCACAGCACTCTTCTCAGCATCCTTCTGTAGCTAGAGTTTTCCTGCCTGGCCCACAGTCAGGACAAATCTCTCTCACCTGCCAGTCCCACAGCCGCTCAGACCCAACCAAGTAAACACAGAGACTTATATTGCTTACAAATTGTATGGCTGTGGCAGGCTTCTTGCTAACTGTTCTTATATCTTTTTTTTCATTTTTTTTATTTATTTTATTTTATTTTACAATATAATTCAACTTTACATATCAGCCATAGATTCCCCCGTTCTCCCCTCTCCCGCCCCGCCCCCTCCCCCCGGCCCACCCCCCATTTCCATTTCTCCTCCAGGGCAAAGACTCCCCCCGAGGATTGAGATCAACCTGGTGGGCTCAGTCCAGGCAGGTCTAGTCCCCTCTTCCCAGGCTGAGCCAAGCATCTCTGCTAAGCCCCAGGTTTCAAATACAGCCAATTCATGCACTGAGCACAGGACCCAGTCCAACTGCCTGGATGCCTCCCAGACAGGTCAAGCCAATCAACTGTCTCACCCATTCAGAGGGCCTGATCCATTTGGGAGCCCCTCAGCCATTGGTTCACAGTTCATGTGTTTCCATTCGTTTGGCCACTCGTCCCTGTATTCCATCCATCCCTGGTCCCAACAACTCTTGCTCACTTAAACCCTCCTCCTTCTCCCGATTGGACCTGTCCTTATATCTTATATTAATCCATTTCTATAAATCTATACCTTGCCACGTGGCTCGTGGCTTACCGGCATCTTTACATGCTTCTTGTCCTGGCGGTGGCTGGCAGTGACTCCTTCCACCTTCCTGCTCTTTTCTCCTCTCTGTTAGTCCCACCTATACTTCCTGCCACTGGCCAATCAGTGTTTTATTAGCAACACATTTGCCATACAGAACATCCCACAGCATCCTTCATCTGAGTTTTCTAACCCTCTAAACAGTTTTACCATCTTGCCTAAGTGGGCTGTGGTCTAAGGATGAAAATTTAGAACCTGATAGTAGCACACACTTCAATTTCAAATGCTGTTGCTATGTATTAAATTGTGTGGCTAGTTTTGTAAGTGAAAAATGAAAAATATGTTTTAAAAATACTATTCAAATTCAACAATGATATATATGTATATGTGGTAGTTTAAATGAAAGTGGTCCCCATAAGCTCACAGGGAATGGCACTATTAGGAGGTGTAGCCTTATTGGAGGAAGTGTGTCACTGGGGGTGGGCTTTGAGGTTTCAAATTTTTAAGCCAGGTCCAGTCTCTCTTTCTCCTCCTGCTGCCTGCTAATCTGGATATAGAACTCTCAGCTCCTTCTCCAGTACCATGTCTGCCTGCATGCTGCCATGCTAATGGATAATGGTCTAAACCTCTGAACTGTAAGCCAGTCCCAATTAAATATTTTCCTTTATAAGAGTTGCCATGGTCATGGTCATGGGGTCCTTTCACAGCAATACAACATTGACTAAGACATATATATATGTATACACACAGACACAACACACCCACACATACATAGGATATTTTTCTCTGAAAATTGGTTTATGATTAAATTTATAATTTATGATTAAATTTATAATAAATTTATGATTAAAATTCTCAAAGGAATAAAGATTTTATATGAAAAAAAACTTAGTTTTTCGTGTGTGTGTGTGTGTGTGTGTGTGTGTGTGTGTGTGTAATCAAAATAAATTTTATTTCCCAAATTTGAAACACTTAACTCTAATTGGCAAAATAGATCCACATAAATACAAATAAAACTTGTAAAGTCATGGGTGATGGAGAACTGAGAAGGAGTTTACAATGGAGAAACATCTCAAGCAAAGAATATCAGAACCTGTGTCCATTTTCTCATTCCTCCAAACTGGGGAAGAAGATTGCTTGTTTGTTTGTTTGTTTGTTTGAGACAGTGTCATTATACAGACCAGTCTGGCCTGGAACACACAGAGCTCCATGGGCCCCTGCCTTCCCAGTGTCAAGATTAAGGCCTTGCACCACAACACTCAATGGATGAAGAACTTTGAACCAAAAAGAGAATGGAGTTTCCAAGTATAAAAGTTTAAGTGAACACAAAGAAAGCTGATTAAAACCAAACCAAACCAAACCAAACAAAACCAGACCTTACTAGTTTTTGCAGCCGTCACCCCCAGTTCTGAGTCACCCCAGGATTAACATTATACTTCTTGTTTTCCCATGTGTTGTGTTTTCTAAATGTATTGGGTTTTTCTTGAACACCCAATTTAATTTTCTAACTCTGCTGAAGCAGTAAGAGAAGGACTCAAATACTTCCCGATAATTTTACATTTAAGTTAGGTTGTCCTTTCCCACTGAGAGTTGAGCCATTCTAAAGACTATAGATAGCATGGCTGCCTTTCTGTGTTTCCGGAAACAATACAGAAAGTTATTTCCACAGAAAACCTATTTTTGTGGGGGTTGGGGGGAGAATGTGTTTTTCTTCTTCTTTTGAGGAATCCCTAACTTCTACCAAATTTCAAAGAGGACTGAGATGCCTCTGCCCCACATCTAGAACAAGGGTCTCAGGAATAGACCTTCTTGACAGACAGTTGGGGAGGAATCTCAGCACAATCAGAAATTTGCATGGGGGTGGGGTAAGGGTTCTGAGGAGTCCTGCAGCCAGCACCAAGAACCCACTGTGTTTAAGGCCGGTCCAAGGCATGCCAATCAGACCCAGCACCAGTTGCCGTGGAGCGGAATCAGACCTGATGTGGAGAAGCCCAGTGCTTTTCCTCTGAGTGCAGACTGGCTGCTACAGGGCAGTTTCCCAGAGCTCATGACTGATCTCTCAGTCAGCCAGAAAGGCACGTGGGAAGAGAAAGTTTCTTTTCTCCTCAAGGTGCCACATCAGTCTGCAGAAGAGGAGAAGCTGGCTTCTCTCTGCAGAAGAGCAGCATTTGGGGCCCTTTACTTACTGCTCAGTTGTGCCTCCTCTTGGAGAAGGCACGGTATCCTTGTCATTGCCGTGCATGTCCACTTTCTTCATGGGCTTGAGGGATCTAGATAAGGGAAGACCTGCCCAGCTTGGTACCACCCTGCTTGGTAAGCAGCTAGTCAGGCGCACGGCCTGGATTTCAAAGGTAGATGCTTAGGTTAGACCAGATAGCTCTTTCTGTCCCCAAGGACTGACTCTAGGCTGTGTTCTGGGACACAAATCTGCCCTTAAGACATAAGCTTTCCATTCAAGGAATCATCACAGGTCCACTGAGAGGAAAGGTAGCAGGGAAAGGAACGTTAGCGACCCTTGTTGTGGAGGGTCAGTTCCGCCTCTGCAGGACCAAAGATGCCATTCCCTTCTCCGTCAGTGTGTCTCACACAGCACTTCTCTGGTGGTTCCAGTTTCAGGTAATGTAGGGACGAGGAACAAGATGACACTCTTCTTTATGTTCCCTGTGAGAGTTTCACAGACCTAAGTGACTAATGCCAATTGCACACCTCCTAAACCGCTTGCCGATGGTAACCTCACATAAAAACAAAATAGGTACCAGGAAATAATCTTCAAAATCCGAACATATTATTTAGACAATGAGACAAAGTGTTTGAAGCTAGGACTGGCAGAGAAAATCACTCCAGGTGAATTTCCCGTCTTAATTCAGAAGCCCTAATCTCATGCTCTACATTGGTTCAATGTAATTACAGTGGATTAGTTAACATTCTTCAGACTCATTTTTCTGTGTAAAATGAGAAGTTCAAGCCCCTGCTCTCCAAAAGCTCTCCCAGGATGAATGTTCTCTAAGTATCTGTTCTCACCCCAGTTGACAGAGATCTGAAGCTTTTCCTCGACTGTCCACCGTAAGATGACTGCCCAACTCTCTACCATTCTATTTTCTACCTATAATTTAGGCATTTTCTATAGCATTAGGCTTCTTGTTAGAGGCTGTGAGATTATCATCTATAGCCCTCTGTTTGCTACCAGTCTCCCATGAGAAGCTCAAGATGTTTTGTTCATGCAAAAACCACTTTAGGGGGCTATGGCTTTCTGGGTGGCAGAGCGCTTGCCTGGCATGGATGAAGCTCTGGGTTCCGGCCTGTGGTGCCGCTGAAGGTCCTCTTAGCAGCACTGGGCAAAGTCCCTGCTCTCACTAAGCTCATTCTAGGGGTCATGACGGGCACCATGAAAATATCCAACTTCCATATTGGGTGTGAGATGCAGCTCTGTAGAGAACTGGCCTTGGCACCACAAAAACATTCTCCTAACGAAAACACAACACAGACTAGGAGAAGTTATTTGTAGTGTGCCCAGAAAAGGATTCATAGTCAGGCTCCCTAAAGAGTTCCTGCAAACATTAAGGGGGAAAAATTAAGTGAACAAAAGGAGGTGAACAGGTACTTCACACAAGAGGCTGATCAGTGATCAACAAAGATGTGGGAAGATGTGAGCTCATCCAGCGAATACAAATTGAAGTTCTAATGGGTCACTCCCACAGAAAGGGCAAAGTTTCCAAGGGTCAAGTCATTCCTGGAGAGGGTGAAGATGTAACACAAAGGCAAAGCTCAAAACTGTTGCTGACGGTGTCTATTGGCTTGGAAGACAGGTGAGCAGAACCATCTAAATGAAAATGTGCATATTCCCGATGACCACGGTGCTGACTAGAGTCACTTGGGAAGAGGGAACCTCAATTGAGAAAATGTCCCCACCAGCTTGGCTTGTGGCAAGCCTGGGGTACAGTTTCTTGATCAATGGTTGATGTGGGAGGGCCCAGCTTCTGGTGGGTGGTGTCACCCTAGGGCTGATGGCTCTGGGTATATGAAAGCGCCATGAGGCGTGAGGTAGTAAGCAGCACTCCTCCGCGGCCTCTGCTTCAGTTTTTGACACCAGGTTTCTGTCCTGACTTCCCTGGAAGATGGACTACAAGCTGTAAGGTGAAATAAAGCCTTTCTTCCTCAAGTTGCTTTTGGTCATGGTGTTTTAGCACAACAATAGAAACCCTAACTAAAATAGTCATCAAAACCATTATTGGAACAATTGAGCCTTCATGTCCAAAAGGAGGCATAAAGTCAACTACCCAGAGATGTTTTACTTATAACAGCTAAAAAAAAAAAATGGAGGTGCAAGCCAAATACAAATGAATATTAATGATACAAAGGATAAAGTGTAGTGTAGTTATGTAGCTGAATGCTGCCTGGCAATGAGAAAGCATGAATATCCTCTCTAAAGAGGCGTGAGTCCGACAGTCACTATATTGAGGGAGGCCAAGTATAGAGAAGGATGCTATAAGCTTCAGATTCCATGAAGCTCACCGAGAAGCACAGTCAGTCCATCATGATGGAACTCAGAACAGTTACAGGCAAGAGCTGTCAGGGAAGATTGCTACCTTCTGGGCTACAAGTTCTAAGTCTCAGGCTGGGTAGCAAGAAGAATTAAGAAAAAAACAAATATATGAGGTCTACATTACACAGACCGCTGCAGTTAAAAATAAAAGGAGGCTGTAGAGGTCTAGAGCTGTATAGTTTGTCTCTACCCTAAGCTTTCACTTAAGCCTGCTTCACTTTCAAGCTATACTATAAATTCCTCCAGTTCTGGTTTGGATGATGATCAGTTTTGACATTAGGAACACAACAAGTACCACTTCTGTGCAATTACAACTCAGGGCCATAGTTTCAGAGCCCGTGCTCCAGAATCTGAACAGAGTTAAGCTCTGGAAGAACTGCTACATCAGGCCTGCAAAGCTTTCACACTACGTGGAAATTGGGTTCTTTTAACTACATCATAGTCAAGGACGTGTATTACTTTAATCAACTTCTGCAGACAAGGCAGCCACCACATCAGAGCAGGTGCTGATTCCCAACCATATAAAGAATTGCTTCCAGGTTCCAGAATGTGTGGTACAGCTTTGACGGGAGTGCAGCCAGCCCAGCTGTTCCCCTGCCCAGCCCTGCAGGATCCAGGCCTTGTCAAATAGGCAGATTTTGAAGACAAAGGTGTTGAGTCAAGTATGATCTCTAGGACTGGATCCCAGGCCCTGGGGAGTGGGCACCTCCCAGAGGCAACACTTTCCCTAATAGTCTTCCAAAGGACTGGCAAGAGTTGAGTGTCTCTGCCCTTCAGCATAGTCAGCAAACAGCACCACAGCTTTGCTTGGCACTTCCTTTTGACAACATCTTGCAGTTTACACAGCTGGCCCTCTATTATAAAAGTTGTGGGTGACCGTTAGTACATAATAATGCCTTCAACTTTAGAGAAGCTGACGGCCATTTTTGCCTGCTGACCACAAGACTTCCTGACGGGAGATGATCCTACAACATTAAAACTGAGTGACAAGATTTCTTGATTTGCTCAGTGAATAACCGTGGGGTAGTGGATGCTACAAGAGTCATTTCAGAAGAGTTGGTGCTTTGTTCAGTGTTATTCTACACAGTGCACAGAACAATACTGCTTTTGGAATTTATGTTTTTCATAAGGTTCTTTAAAATGTGCTTTTTATAAATACACTTTAAAGTTACATAATAAATATTAGGAATATAGAATATACTAATACCAATGTTTGAAGATAGAAAAGATAGAAGAAATTGGAAAATGTGTAAAGAACTGAATGTAATACATATAATATATGTATTATATGTAATATAATATATAATATAATATATATAATACATATAATACACACACACATATATGAAAGAAAGTACAATTACTTGTAGGGAGTACAAGATAGACCTACTTCAATAAATTATTGTGTGATAATGTTTTACACACTTTAAAAAAAAATCACTTGCAGCCTGGCAGTGGTGGTGCACACCTTTAATCCCAGTACTCAGGAGGCACAGCCAGGCAGGTCTCTGTGAGTTTGAGGCCAGCCTGCTCTACAGAGCGAGATCCAGGGCAGGCAAAAACTACACAGAGAAACCCTGTCTCGAAAAAACAAAGCAAAACAAACAAACAAAAAAATCACTTGCAACAGTTCTAAAGTCTTTAGGAACTAGTTTTTCAGAGTAAACAAGTGGGAAGAACGAGTTCAACAGAGAAGGTTGTAACAGGTTAAAACTTCAGAGACTTTCCCTTGAGGAAGTGACTCAGCAGTGACCAGGAAAGAAACAGGGAAAGGGAACCACAGGTCAACATATCAACGGCTCCGGCTTCTTCATCATTCCTACAGCCATTTTGGTGAGGAAGTCCAAATGAAGTGTGTCAGGAGGCTCACCGGTGGTGAGTGGATGAGTAAATTTGTGATGGAAAGAAGGAATAATAGTGAGCAGAGTCTCAAAAGATTAGCTCTGGAGCCAACTCTGACGGTCCTCTGGCTTTACCAACTACATGTGGTCACACATGTCTGCAAGCCATGAGGGGCAGCCATAGGGACAGAGCCCCAACTTCTGACTTCTTTAGCCTCCCAGGTCATTGCCATCTCACTACATTCTCTATTTGTTTTTAAAGGAAAGAATTAAGTGGGAAGGCATTGCACAGATAAGCTGACTTCTTGTCATTTGCTAGCCTGGAAAGAAATAGCTCCTGGTGCTGATGAATCAGGCTGACAGAAAAGAGTGTTGAATCGGAGGCTAAAACAGATCGTCAGGGCCTGCACTGTGTCCTCCCTCATTCCTGTGCTGGAGCCCTCACGCCCACATTGCAATTGGGCTCTGAATATTCCTCAAAGACCTGTGTATAGAAGCTTCTCAGCCTAGAGCCTTTAAGAAGGAAGACCTAATGGAAGACAGTTGGACACTGGGGATGTGTCCTTGAAGGGGTTATTGGGACCTCAGCCTTTCCTGTCCCTCTTCCAGGCCTGGCTGCTGTGAGGGTGAGGTAAGCAGTTTTCTCAGCTACAGGCTCCATATACAATGGTATTATAGGTCCAAACACAACAGTGCTAAGGAACCAGGGACTGTCTTCTGGACAGGGAGCCAAAATAAATCTTCCTTCCTTAGAGATGATTACCTGGGTATTTATCATGAAGGAAGAAAGATAGCTTACCCCAATGCCTTAGAATATGACTGCATTCAGCAGTAGAATTTTAGCAATAATAATAAGGGTTACTTAAGGTCAGAGAGGTCAGAGGCTCTCCTCTGAGAGGACTGCATGAAAAGAGATCAGGGCAGCCACAACAGGAGGACCATGTGGAGACCACAAAGAGAGACACCTCAGACGAGCCAGGCCTGAGCCATCTCCATCTGCTTCACTGAACAGTGAGCTGAGATTCAGCTCTGCAGAAGCAACAGTCCCCAATGTACTGGGGCGAATGGGTTTCCGGTCATGTGATACTCCAAACCACTGACAATGGCTAGCAGAAAAGTTATTCAACACTGGGCCCAAGACAGAGCCTTGCTTCAGGAAAAGGGAGCTATAGTGACTATCTCAATAACGCCCATGGCAGGAGCGAAGCTGTGAGTGCATATGCCTCAGAGAGAACCATTCCAAACAAACACTGGCTTGTCACCTTTTTCTGTCCAGTTACTTTTGCAAACTGTCTTGATAGACTAAATAGGAATGCGACATAGTTCGGACATTAATAATATAGAGAGGAGGTCGCAGGAAGGAGAGATGGAAACTGGCTGTCACAAGAACATGCAACCCCTGCCCACAGAGCAGTTTTAACCATAATCCCAAATATTCACATAGGCGCATCTCTCCCTCTCCAGCTGTCTTATCCTTTCTCCTCCTCACCAGTCTCATTGCCTGCTTACACACTCTCTCTGTGTGTAGGGCAGTACATGTTTATGTTCATGTATGTGTGTGCATGTAGAAGCCAGAGATCAATATCAGGTGTCTCTCTCAACCACTCCTCCCCTTATTTTTTGAGACAGGCTCCCTCATTGCATCTGGACCTCATCGGCTTGGCTGGGCTGGCTGGCCAGTGAGTGAGCCATATGTCTCTATCTCCACTCACCCCAATCCCACCTGTCCCAGGACTGAGGTTACAGATGCAAGCTGTTGCACTAGTTTTTTAACATGGGTACTGGAGATCTAAACTCAGGAGCTCACATTTCAGCAGCAAGCAGCTTGCCAAGGAAGACATCCCCCACCACCCCATGCATGCTCTTCATACTTAAAACCTTGCTATCATGCCAGCATAGTTGACTATGCAAAGAGCAATGTGAAAGCTGCTAGAATTCAAATAGTTATGCTGTTCTTTAGGACTTTGGGCTTAGGGAAACACCTTCCTGATACAAAAGACCAGGAAGATTAATTACTGATAGAAAACTCTCAAGCAAGCTTCTAAAATCCCATGTATTCAGCATATGTAAGAGAAAAATCACTCAGTTTCCACTGGAGGCCAATTTTGAAATAGCATGAATTTCATTATATATTATACATTAAATATTTTTTCAAGAGAAACTTTATATGAAATATTGACTCACTTAAAGAAGTGGTATATTTGTCTATAGACAGTTTGATTAGAACAATTGTGGGGAATTTAAAAATAAAATCCCGCTTTAACTTACTGTTTTATTATAAATTATAATTCTTTTATTGAGGCACAGTGGCTTTACACATAATTTCATATCTTGGATTTATAGATTATTTTATAGGTTCAAATAAGCCCAAACCAAAATAAAACTAAAGCCAGTAATAAAAATGCAGAATCTGTTAGTTCCTTGTACGTTGAAAGTTCTTGCACTGATAAAACATTAATTCACTCAAAAGGTCCAGTTTGAACTTATTTGTTGGACAACTTTGTCTCCATCTTAGCCAACATAATAACTTAAGCTACGTTATTTAAATGGAGATATAACTAGTGGTAGATTGCTCAGGTAATTGCTTATACATTAAAATTCTTCTCACGACTTCGGCAATGCATTCTTTAGCCAACAGTCAGCGCTTTTTGAAGGTAAACATGGGGCAGAACAGCATCTCAAGGAAAGCAGGCCAATAGCTACAGTGTCCATGTAACATTTGTGAATGATTTGCTCACTTTCAAGAGGGCAAGAGAAAACACTGAACATTGGAAATCTGGTGAGAGGTAAACGAGAGAGCCTAGAGCAAGGCTTCCGTGCCAAGGGTTAGGAAAGACGCGAGCGCCCAGCTGCTTCAAGTCAAGCATTTATAATTGAAAATATGTAGAAGGAAAACACTCCGTAAATAACAGAATTAAGCGTGAGCAACACATATGTGAATATTTTGTGAGCCAACTTCAATAAAATATTCATTAAGTGAGTTCACAGACCAAAACCAAGCCTTCATTTTGAAACTTGTCTAAGGTTCGGCCTCTTTCACAGCCAAGGCAATATAGTACAATTTGCAAATATAGAAAGAGCAAACTTTAGGCTGTCTGTGAAATGTTTTCTGGACTTTGGAATGACACCACAATACAGAAAATACTTAGGCAAACCACAAACTTCAAGCTTATGGCCTGGTGAATTTATGGGTTTGTTTTGTTTTGTTTTGTTTTAGAAAAGAAATTGTGAAAACCAAAATCCCACATGAAAGATAAAAATTAGTGGTTCCCTAAAATTGTCATAAAAGGTCATTATTTCTTCAACAAAATGCTTGAAATCTTTAAAACTGTTGTATTCCTAGATGACTTTTTTATTTAACCACAATAAAAACAGCAGCAAAAGAACTGTGTTAATTGCCCCAGTTTGATGTGAAATTTAAGTGTTCAGTAAAATTTAATTCTAGGAATTATTAGAACTCTTAGCATCAGATGTTGAGTTTAAGTCAAACTTTTATGGTGGCTACATTTTCTTCCTTAGCTAACATAATTAACTCATAAGAGGTATTATTCTCACTCCTTCTCTCTCTCCCTCTTTCCCTCCCTTCCTGCCTCCCAGCTTCACTTCCTCCCTCCCTCCTGTCCTCCCTCCCTCCTGTTCTCTCTCCCCCCCACTCCCCTGCCCCTACATTTAATACGTAGTCAGGCACTGCTTGTTGAGGAAATAAGTTTACAGATACGTCACTAAGTGATCTTGTCCTTATGTCATAGACGACATTAAACTTAGATGGCAGTGATTTCCCTGGGTAGTATAAACTTTGGAGGTCACCTTTGCATCTGTACACCACTCTTAGTCAAGACACTGTTATATGGTACATGGTTGTATGTAATCAATAAAAATACCCATAGTTCCACAATTAGGAAATCTACATGACCTTCTAGGTAAAGGGACAATATGCTAATATCTCACAGCTCCCTCCCATATACCCATTAGAGAGAATGTCTGGGCAAGAGGTCAGCCCCTAGCAAGGGCCCCTAGCACAGCGGTTATTTGGGTCACACGATGGTGGACTCTATAAGGAGTCACTCTTTTCATGGGAAATAAACAAGTATTCTTAAACCCTGGTTGGATTCTGACACTGCTAAAACCCAAACCAAGATTTTGGCATCTTGAAGTCACTTTTAGTCCAGGAAAAGAACACAGGAGTCAAGACACTATATAGAGATAGACTTTTTGAAAGTGTTCCAATGAGTGATGTTTAAGTGCCTATATAACAGAACTGAACTATGTAGAGGCAAGTCTGATAATTCCCAGTTCCCATAAAACTCAACACCTGCAGCCGAGGTAATAAATTAGTCCGTGAGTCTAATTGCTCTTCTGTGCATGCTTCCATGAGCCCACAGAGCCATGCTAACCCCATTGTCATTATGTGGATCACAGCCAGGCTTGTTTTTGTTGGCAGCCTTATACAAATCATTGTATTATGGGTCTTTGCACTTAAATCACTCAGCTTATATCCTGATATTGCAAAAGGGTTGGGAAACAGGAAGGGATCTCTGAATTGTTTGATTAAATATTTATATTTATAATTTCTATTTATATCTAACTGAACTATTACAGCACCATGTTAAATATTCATAGCAAAGCAGATCATTCTGTTTCTAATTTACAATACTTGAGCTTGCTAGGATTTAGAACTTATAGTCATCTAGAAAGAAAATTCATCAGCATTTTTCAGTGTTTCAAGCCAATTTCTCTTATGCTGTGAATTAATCTCTGGAGTTAAAATAAATCTATTTATTACATAGTATCTTGATTGCCTAAAACTTCAAAATGGATTCAACTTTTGTATTTAAACCTATTATTGCTGTCTTCAGAGGTAAATATTTCACCACACACTCTTTTCTTTTACCACAGGAAAACCAATTGTCCCAGTCAATTTCTACCAATTATTGGTGGCTAATTAAATTTCCTAGAGCCAGAAAAGAAAAACAAACAAACAACAGCAAAAAGAAAAAACACCTCCCACACACCTAATCCACATTTTAAAGCAACCTCACTTTTTCTAATAAGGCAAACTGCCTAGAAAAGGAGTAGATAGGAAAGACACCAATTAAAATTCAACCACACAACTCCAGAAGCATGGGTAATAAAAGCCACAAAAAACAGATGGGATTATATCAAACTATAAGGGAACTATCAACAGAGTGAAGAATCAGCCCATTGCACAGAAAAAAACATTTGTACACTGTGTATCTGTAAAGGGTGAGTATCTAAAATACATGGATGACAAATAATTCAATAGTAAGAAAACAATAGCCCAATTTTAAAAACAGGCAAAGGACCTGACCAGACATCCATCACCAGAAGACATACATGTAATACAACAATCAATATCATTAATCATAGGCAGATGCAAATTAAAATCACAAGGAAATACTCTGTGTTTCTTCGAATGGTTTACCAAAAGACAAAGGATAGGGTCTGGTGTGGTGGTGTACATCTTTAGTCCAAGCACCAGAGAGGCAAGGGAAAGTGGATCTCTGAATCTGAAGCCAGCCTGTTCTTCAGAGAGAGTTCCAGGACAGTCAGGGCTTACACGGTCGGACCCTGTCTCAAACAAGTGAAAAGACAAAGAATGGAGTGTGTTGATCAGGATGTAAAGGAAGGGGAATGCTTAACCAACTGTCAGTGGTAATGCAAATTAATAAAGCCATTTGGGGAAGACAGTACACAAATATCTCAAAAATTGAAAGTAGAACTGCCATAAATCCAGCAAGCCCACTACTGAAAACATAAACAAAGGAGATTAAATCAGAATGTCAAAATAGTAGGTGTACTCTTATGATCATTCCAGTACACATCACAATAGCTGAGAAGTACAATCAGCATCCCTGTGAAACGGATTTTAAAAAATGGGGTCTATGCAGACAGAATACTATTCAACCGTCAAGAGGAAGGAATCCATGTCAGTTTGATAGTACAGATTAACCATGATGGTAATATGTTAAGTGAAATAAGTCAGACCTAAAAACATTAAAAACTTGATGATCTCGTATGTATGTGGACCTTAAAGTTCAGTTTCACATGAGTACAGGAAGAGGTTGGGTAATTGAGAAGGGGGTTGAAGTGATGTGTGTCAAATGAACAAAACTGTATCAAATAGAAAGAATTAATTGAAGAGATGAGGTGTATTATACAATATGGTGATAATTAATGTATTGTAGTCTTGAAAAGTGCTAAGTATCTTAAACAGTGCTATATACTGCTATGTACTATTGTATATTATGAATACATATAATTTTATTTTCAAATTTAAAATAGATAAATAAGTACTGTTTTAAAAAAAATCTAACCACCTTGCCCATGAGAGGACCACTACATATCAGCTTCAAAATATCCCAAAGTTTACAGCAAGCTCCTTTCAGATCAAGGCAGAGTACCCTGGCCAGCTTTGTAGGAGGGAGCAGCTGTGATGTAGCACAGAACAACCTCAAAGGCATGGCATCCCTAAATCAAAGGGTATAACTATGAATGCAGGGCTGGAGGCCCTGGACTTAGCGTTTCCTTCACATTATAAAACCTTCCAGGAGGCACATATGGACATGCTCAGGTTCCCAATGAAAAACAAACTCAAATTTGTTCTCACCACCAAAGCCAGAGCCTCACCAAACTCAACTGCAGGGATAACACCTCAGCTCTGTCAGAGAGAGAACACACTCTCCATGGTGGGGTCTAACAATGGACTTCTTGGTCTGTGTCACATGGTATCTTCCATGCCTAGCTTGTTAGGTACTGCTATGGCTTTGTAAATGCAAATCTAAAGCATGGTGTAGTAGCTTGGTAGTTTGAATGTAATTGGCCCCATGAGCTCATTGAAAGTAGGACTATTAAGAGGTGGGCCTTTCTTGGAATAGGTGTGGCTTTGTTGGAGGAAGTGTGTCACTGTGGATGTGGGCTTTGAGGTCTCCCATGCTCAACATATGCCCAGTGTCTCAGTTCACTTCCTGTTGCCTGTGGATCAAGATGTATTAAATTTCAGCTCCTTCTCCAGTACCATGTCTGCCTGTATGCCATCATGCCCTGGTCATGATGATAATAGACTAAACCTCTGAAACTATAAATGACCAATTAAATGTTTTCCTTTATAAAAGTTGCTGTGGTCACAGTGTCTCTTCACGGCAATTTGAAACCCTAACGAAGACAGCATGGAATGCTTAGAATCTTAATAGAGAGGCTCACTCCCTAAACAGTGAGTAGGATCCCAGGCCCCATATAACAACCATAATGCTCTACTAAGCAAACAAAAATAAGCAAAATTCCACCCCTGCCCAATGAGAGCCCAGAGATTTTTGGCTTGCTCAATTGCTTGTTTGTGAGTATAAGATGCATTGAAAGCTACTGGAAAAGTCAGTAATCTGTCCAAATATACTGTGGCATGAGTACAGAGGATTCAGGAATGGAACATACAAATAGATCAAGGATATAAAGTGCAGGATCAGAAAGACTGGGAGGTTGTAGCAGAGGTTGAGAATCTTCTCAGCCATGGACCCTTCAACTTTCACAGAGGTCTCCTTTCTCATTTATCCTTACATGTGCACATTGGCCTCAACTTACTGTCCAGCCACAGCCTTCATCATCAAAGTGGAAATACATCACCTAGACTAGTAATTCATCCTGCCATTAGACTTTAGTGACATGAAGGAATAAATTTATTGTATTAATGTTATCTCATGAATCACTTGATTTGATTTTAGGACAACACTTTGGTGTATTGAT
>CABHPQ010161628.1:15170-25185 GCA_902168405.1 Peromyscus aztecus | reverse complement strand
GAAGATTCTTTTTTCCATTGTACAGTTTTGACATCTTTGTCAAGAATGAAGTGTAGCTAGAGTTTTCCTGCCTGCCTGGTCAGGATAAATCTCTCTCACCTGCCAGTCCCACAGCCGCTCAGACCCAACCAAGTAAACACAGAGACTTATATTGCTTACAAACTGTATGGCCGTGGCAGGCTTCTTGCTAACTGTTCTTATGTCTTAAATTAATCCATTTCTATAAATCTATACCTTGTCACATGGCTCGTGGCTTACCCGCATCTTTACATGCTGCTTGTCCTGGCAGTGGCTGGCAGAGCCTCCCTCTGCCTTCCTGTTCTTTTTATTCTCTCTGTTAGTCCCGCCTACACTTCCTGCCTAGCCACAGGCCAATCAGTGTTTTATTAGCAACACATTTGCCATACAGAACATCCCACAGCACCGAGGGAAGGATACTAATTTGGAACAGGGCATGGGATTTGTCGCTAGAAATCGCTAGAATTGAACTCTAATAGCTAGGCTGTTTGTGTTCCTATTATGTGGCAAATTGTGTGTTAGCAGCTTTACTCACGTTGTTCCCCTTACTTCTTTATTTTACTTTTGCAAGGTACATGTTATACGCAGAAAATGAAACAAAAAAGCTAGGGAAATCAAGCAAGGGGGAGAAATGGAACCAGAACTTAAGTTTGAATTACACATATCGAGGAAGGAGAGCATGGAAGAGTCCGTGACGGTGGGGGTTCTTCATTTCAAATGGTCTTACTGGTCTCTTCTCAGGACCCATGTCTAGGACTGTCAGTCCAGCTGAGTGGCAAGTCCTTCTGTCCCTGGAGCCTGGGACTCTAGCAGATGATGCTAAAAGAAGAGAGATTTCCGAACTGCTCCCTGTAAAGCAACACTGGTCAGTTTAGCTGTTTTAATGCCATCAGACAGCACGCAGCCCTTCTTGGTATGTGTACTGGCCGGCAGCTTGAGATCAGGGCACCAGCATGGTCACTTTCTGGTGTGGGTCTTTGTGTTGTGCAGGTGGCTGCTTTCTGGCTGTGTCCTCATGTAGTGGAAAACACACAGAGAAGCAAATTTTCTCAGGACTTTCTCATCAATGTTCTATAACATGGGCTTTACTCTTACTTTGAGACTGACTTTGGTGTACGTGTAGGGGTTAGGTGTGATGATGGTTTACACTATGGAGGAAGTAGGTGAGGCTATCATAGTCCGATGAAGCATCCCCACCAGGGCCTGAGAGAAGTTAAGCCTAGCTTGACCCTAGAGACAGCAGGCTTCATTTTTAATTTACTTTTTATCTGTATTAATCTAATTAATTTACAAATAATTAGATTTCACTGTTCCTCCCACTCCTATGCCCCCAACCCCCAGGAGCCCACTTTTCAATTTCATGCCATTTGTGTCCTTATCTCTCCCCGGCCACTTTCTTAACACCCCTTGTTTTCCTCTTGTGTCCTCCTATCTAATGTCACAGCCCGTATCCCTTCTCACACCCCCTTATTTACATACACACAGATATTAAAAGTTAAGATATGCATAGAAGAGAGAACATGTGATTTGCATTTTTCTGGGTCTGGGCACCTAACTTAAGAGAGTACTTCCCAGGTCTGTCCATTCTCTTGAGCATTGCATAATTTCATTTTTCTTCACAGCTGAGTAAGTTGTCACCATGTGTACAAGCTGCTGTCTCATTTCCATCCTTCTTGATTGGTTCTGTTTTCTTGATATGAGGAATAATAGAATAATAAACATGGATGAAGACACAAGACCTTCTAACTCCTAGAAGAAAGAGACTCCCAAGTGACTTTCTCCTCCAGCCCTCTAGTCTCCACAGACTAACATTCATGATATTTGAAGCTATTTACAGAGTCAGGAATGCTGAATGGCTTTATTTTCTGAACTATGCATATCCTGTTGGAAAGAGGGTTTGTTGAACCTAGAATTTTTTGCCCAACTGATAAGTGGGCTTCTAATCCAGGCAGACCAGTGGGGAGTCTACTCCTACCATCTTTTACCTCTTCACCCCAGAAAACCTTTGCCTCATTTGGTCTGGATAATGAAGTCCAAAAGCAAACGACAGGAAGTGATGTTGCTCTTGGCTCTGTGAGAAGGGATCATCAGCAAGTCAGTTCCATACCTGATGGATTCTCTTAACCCTTGTCCCAGAAAAGGGAATCACACAAGACACTTTATCCTGAATTTGGGGCGCGTCGTGCTACTCGTGGGTCAAGCACACCAGATATATATGTCTCAGTGAATACAGAGACAAAGACAAGTTGATGGCGTCCTCTGAAAGAAGCCTTTCTGGACTGTGGTCAATGCAATAGGAAACAAAGAGAGGTGAAAATATAATTATTAATGTCCGAGGTCTGCTCTGAGAAATGTGTCACTATGTGATTTAGTCATTATGTGGCCATCTTGGGGTGCACTTGCACAAACCTAGATGGTGTGGGTCAGTGACTCAGTGTGGACTTCGATCCCACCAAGAAACGTGACAGCCACCAGTCGTATTGGTCTGCTGCCAGTGTTACGCAGAATACTGGCTTACCTTGCATTTGTTTTCATAAGAGGAGAAAAGGTACCCGCTAAAATAGCACAGTATAGTTGCACGTAAGTCATTTAATATCATTGTCAAGTACTACCCACCATGCATAATTGTATCTGCTATTGTCTGATGTGACTGGTGGCAGTGTGGCTGTTAACACAGGCATCACCATGGGTATGTGAGTAATATCTTGCACCATCAGGCTATGATAGCAACAGTGACTCTAAGAGATAAACATTTCCCAGCCCCACTTTAGTCCATGAGATCACCAACATTTATGTGGTCTGTCATTGACTCAATGTTCCTGGTACCTGACAAGACTTAATCATTCAATTGAGTGGATCTTTCTGCTTTCCTTCATTTATAGACTGCAGGCTTGTTCTCTGGGGAAGGTGATATGATTTACATTGACCGTGACTGTGATGTTAACTTTTAAAATGAGCACTGGTGGGACGACTTGGGAGAAGAGCAGCAAGAGACGGCCTTCCCTGTGCTTATATTCTGTTGCTCCCTTCCTGAGCAATGAGAGATTTTTCAAATCTTACAATGGCTAAACTTATAAACTTAAAAATCAAGTTAGGAATGGAGACAAATGCCTACGATCCTGGTACTCAAGAGGCTGAGGCAGGAGAATCATGAGGCCAGTGTGGGCTATGTAAAGAGATGCTGTTTCAAATATAAAACAGAATTAGCTGGGTATGGCAGAGACAGATGAATGTCTATAAGTTTGAGACCAGCCTGGTCTACACAGTGAGTTCCAGGCCAACCAAGGCTACATAGTGGGACCCTGTCTCAAAACAAGAACAAAGAAAACCAGAATAAAAAAACAAAATCAACCATATTATTTTTTTCCCCCAAGACAGGGTTTCTCTGTGTAGCTTTGATGCTTGTCCTGAGTCTCCCTCTGTAGACCAGGCTGACCTCAAACTCACAGAGGTCTGCCTGGCTCTGCCTCCCAAGTGCCAACCATATTCTTAAAACAATAAAAATAAGGAAAAGCTGAAAATGAAATTAGACTTACCTAGGAATGTAGTCTCCATTCCACAAATGGTTAAGTCTTTGCATTAAAGAAAAAGAAATGGCCAGTAAATTAACACTTTCTCTTTCAGCAATTCTAAACAGCAGTATCCTTAATAACCATCAACATCAGTAGCCTGAAAACAGTGCTGGTCCTGGACTGGGAGCCAGTGTTGTGTTTTAATTGCTATTCGGAATCAGCTAGCTCTGAAGCCATACACCATTATGTGTTGCTTCTGTGAGCCCGACTTGTGACTGTCCCACTTTTTCAGGACAGCATCCGATTTCTGTCAGTGACTAGAGGACAGTGGCATTGTCTTCAGAACAAGTATGAAGTAGCAACTAAAACAAAAGTGATCTGACACTGTGTGTTTAAGATCATGTTATACACAAACATTTTCTTATCTAAAGGAGCTGTCTACCTGCATAAGCATTTGTAGACTTCATCACTTTTCTTGAGAAGATATTGAATGAAAAGGTGTATTATGCTCACTGGCTCCTCAAATATCGATAGTGGACATACTATGTTGTATCTGTGTTTGACAATCAATCAGCCCTGAGTAGGTGTTTTTATAGTGCAAGGGGAGGCAGTTAAAGTAAACCATGGAATTCATGAGAAACCTAGACAGGCATTTTAACCACCAAAGAAGGGCAAGTCTTGGTGAGCTCTCTGTAGGGCTTTTTGCTCCACTAACTTGTTTAATAAACAATCTGGGGAACAGAATGGAGTCACAGATGTTGTTGGTAGGCTCCCTGTGTCATTCATATGGTCTGTTGTGACTTCAGGGGGACATGTTGGCTTTAAGTTACCCAATACTTATTTCGCCTGGCACTCATGACTGCTGGCTAGTGACAGTCTCTTTCATTCCATTGATAACATAACTATGATTACAAACACAGACATCTTGTTATACATCACACAATGACACCTAAGTAGCACAATGGCTAAAATGGGATAAAGCTGCCACGGAGGTTCAAAGGGGCCTTCCTGAGACAGAGGCAGAGAGCTAATAGAAATCTCCAAGAGTCAGCTGCAGAGGGTTAAATGAAAATTAAAATAATGAGCACACTGAGTTAGTTGGTCAGGCACAGGATTGCCAAAGCAGTCAGGTGAGGAACGGTGTTGGTTTAAAGCCTAGAGTTGCTTTAAGGCACTCAGCTAGCTCAAGGCTCAGTGGTCCAGACAAGAAGCAGTTGCACTTGGCCGTGTCTGGGGGAATCATGCTGAGCTGAAGCCCTGGGGACGGAGTCTAGAGATTGACACCTGTCAATCCTATGACCTGATGATTGAGTGTATGTCTCTCGCCCTGGTGTTAGGTGTTCCTTCACTACATGAAGGAGTTTTGTCATTTGTTGATCGGATTTAGTGGGAGGTAAAATGCTCCCCACAAGCTCTTATGCTTGAATACTGGTTCCCTAGCTGGTGGTGCTGTTTTGGGAGTCTGTGTAAGCCTTTGTGATGTAGATCACGTGGGTTGAGCTTTGAAGGTTACATCTATCTCTAGTTCTGGCCTCAGCTCACTGGTTCCTGGTCAGCCATGAAGTAAACCACCGCATGCTCCCACCACCAAGAACTGAGTTGCTTCTGCCACTAAACCTTCTTCCCACACGGTGGGCTGGAGTCCCCTGAAGCGGTGAGCCGAAGGAAATCCTTCCTCTTCTAAGCTGTTTCTGTCAGGCATTTACTCACAGCTGTAGCACACAGTTAACTCAGTGAGCCTCATTTCTTTGATATAATTCTGACATGACCGTGGGTCTGTGTGCCCCTGATTTAGTCTGTGAGTTCATAAATGGCGGTTTTTATTTGTGTAAATAAGTTGTCTATCAGTCTGCGCCACAGCACGTGCTAGACGGATGATTGATACTTGCATTCCCACTCAGCGCATGCACTCAAAATAGAACCAAGTGTCACTTTATAAAATGGAGTCACTCTGGGCAAGGCACAGCCTGAAAGCTGCTGCTCTTCTGCACGCTATGGAGGCCCAGCCTGTTCTCCTCATTGTCCAGGTGGACTATGCACTCTCACAGCGGGGGAGAGCTCACAGACAAGGTAAATGTAGAAAAGACATACTTGGTCATGTGGAGATAAACATCACAGGAAAAACTAACTGGTAAGGCCAGTGAGGAATGGCACCATGAGTTCTGATGCACTTTTATGAAACCATTAATTTGAAAATAATTAATTGTTTATTTTCAGAGGTCAGAGGGAATATTAAAAAGTGTCTTAAGAGATAGTATTTTGATTCAGAAATAGAACACCTAGGCCATTATGTCACTTGTCTACTATGAGATCCTGGAAAGGGTCATGTATGCAGGGAATAAACCGGGAACATCAAAATGAGGGGAAAAGTCTCCATTGCTCACTGGGGTTTGTCTAGGGGCCCAGAGCTCTCTGATTAGATCCTAAAGGGGATTCCCATTTAAGGAGAGTGTAGGCCTGGAACAGATTGGTAGAACTCTCTGTTCACATTCCTAGGACCTACCCAAGCCATTCCACTTACGTGGTCACCTGAAGAGAAGCAGTCTTAAACTCAAGCAGAGGAAAGGAGCTTGAAAGGGAAGCAGTTATTTCTGCCCAGAGTGGCTACTCCAGGCTTCTTATTTATCCATTCCACAAATGTTTATTCAATACCTGCTCTGAGTCACTATGGTGATAGCTTCTGGGATCCAGAGGTGGAAAGGCAGGGTGCCACCCTTCTGGAAATCATGAACCGCTTGGGGGACACTTAAGAAATTCTTGTATAGTGAGGACCTATTGTGAGGGCTGCTGGCCCAAGCTGAGGATGTAGGTGGCTTGGATTGGCATCCTGCTCAGTGAGCCCAAGCACTCTGATCACTTTGTACCTCAGTGTCTGTGTTTGCAAAATGGGAATGGAAAGTAGTCTTATCTCTCCCACGAGGATAGAACATGCTGTATAGAGAACGCTAAATAATTTTGAAACCACGGAACCTTTCTATAAAGAAAAGACAAGGCTAATTTCCTTAAAAGGTGTCTCTCTTCATAGCCTCAGGCAAGGGAAGAATCCAAGTCCAGCTGTGGTCACCTTTCTCCCCTGACAGGTTCCAGAATTAGGATGTGGGTCAACAAACTGACTCCTCTTTATCCGCAATCCTGGCTTGGGGGTGCAGAGCATTTACCCCCCCCTTTTTTTTTAAATTTGAGGTAGGGGAGGAGAGATCACAGGATGAAGAGGGGTCTTGGCTTTCTTTGCTCAACATCCTCATCCCCTTGCTTCCCTTTGAAGTAATACAATGGGCTTTTGATCCTGCCTCCTGGGGGGAAGAGGTCAGTAGAGTGTCAGCAAGGATGCTCTCCCCATCCCCCGCCACATTCCTCCCTCCTCCCCAGCCCAGGGTTCCTCCTGTGGGCCGTGAGATTAGACACCTCCACTCTTACCCATGGACTGAGTAGACTAAGTCACAGAGGACTTAAGGACAAAATGGAAGCTTGAATTGCCTGCCACTATCTAGACCGTCTGTAGAAACTGAAAAACCAGAGTAAATACTTCTGAGAAGTAAATACCACAGAGAAGGCTAGAACAAGACAGGAGAGGAAGAGAGGGAGATGGAGGGAGAGAGGTGAAAAAGAAAAGGCAATACATATACATACATGCATGCATGCATACATACATACATGTGTGTATGTATACACACATCTGTACATACATACACATACATATGTATATAATTTTTGGTCACAAAGAAGCACAATATGTTGTTTGTGGGAAGTAAATGGAACTGGAGGGCATCATGTTAAGTGAAACCAAGCCAGCTCACAAAGACATTACCACATGTTCTCTCTCATATAGTCTTTTAAAAAAAGTTTTATTTTTATTTTTTATGTGTGTGTGTGTGTGTGTGTGTGTGTGTGTGTGTGTGTGTGTGAGAGAGAGAGAGAGAGAGAGAGAGAGAGAGAGAGAGAGAGAGAGAGAATGCCACATGTGTGTAAGTACCTACGGAGGCTGGAAGAGGGCATCAGACACGTTGGGACTGGAGTTACAGGCAGTTGTGAGCTGCTTGATACAGATGCAGGATATCCAACTCAATCCTCTACGACAGTAGTGTGTGTTCCTCAAGGCTGAGGTTTCCCTCCAGCCCAAGGGGGACTCCTTTTAGGGGATGTGACATGAAAGTAGCTAGAGAATTATCAAGGATATGGAAGTAGAATGGGGGTGGGGAATGTGATAATGTAACAGAAGAGGAGGTGAATATCATACATACATACATTGTATGCATGTATGGGAACGTCCCAATGAAACACTGTGCACAATTATTATAGGCTAATATAAAAAATCATATAGACAGTTCTGGAGGCTTCCTAGCTTGCCCAGGTCCCCAGACCAGGGTAACCTGCTCCTCCAGTTCTCTGTATTTCCACAGCCACCCCAAGGAGCTGCTCGTTTGTTCTGAGTTACTTCTACTACAGTTTTTTTGAGGGGGGGACAGTCCTACGTCAAATTCAGAGTATACAATCATCTCAACGTGTACAGCATGGTGTTTCAGCCCTCATAGTTTTTTATCTCCAGAAATCATCATTGACAAAGGGAAGAGATAATATATATATTCTCTGATTTGTACTACTTTAGTTTTAAATGTGGCCATTAATATAATGTCTTGTTAGCACACATAAATGTCAAAGTTTCAGATTTATGACCACTTTAAATACACATGGAAGAAACAGAAAATAGGTTTGGGGTGATGGCTCAGTCAGAAAAAAACTTGCCTTGTAAGTGTGTTTGGATCTCTAGCATCCCTTAAATGCTAAGCAGGCAAAATAGCCTGCCTGTAATTCTAGCCCTCCAGAGGCCAACACAGGATCCCTGAAGGAAGCTGGTTAGCTGGAAGATGAATTGATGAGCTCTGGAATTAAGTGAAGAGATCTGTGTCAGTAAATTAGGTGGGCAGTTTTTGATGGAGGTACTGGAAGCCAACCTCTGGCCTCCACAGGCATACACACACACACACACACACACACACACACACACACACACACAGACACACACACACACATATACACAGACACACAGACACAAACACAGACACACACACACACACAGACACACACACAAACACACACACATACACATACACAGACACACACAGAGACACAGACATACACACACACAGACACACATACAGACACACACACAGACACACACACACAGACACACAGACACACACACAGATACACACACATACATACATACATACATACATACACACACACACACACACACACACACAGACACACACACACTATTGGCAGGTGCACCCTGCAAACCTGGGTCTTGCTGCATTTTTGAATCTGGAAAATGTACAAAGGTTTGCTCTTTTAGGAAACTAAAATAATGGTGGACTTGAGTGTGTGTGTGGTGTGTGTACATATGTGCATATGTGTCCACATGGAAGGCAGAGATTGATGTTAAGTGTCTTCTTCCTCTATCACTTCTTCACCTAATATTTATTAGGCAGGGTCTCTCTCTAAACACAGAGTACACCACTTTGTCTCTTTTGGCTGGCCAGAGAAGCCCCTGGGACCCACCTGCCTCTGCCCCCTGCTCCCAGTTCTGGGACCACAGCTGCCATATCCTGCCTTCACATGGGTACTGGGGATAAGAACTCAGGTCCTTCTGCTTGTGCAGACAAACTACCATTGAGTCTTTTCCTCAACCTGCTTGATTTAAAACAAAAAGGCATTTTAATCATTTTCAGCATCATCCCAGTGGTGTGCCTGCACTCATAAGGTTGCACAGCACTGCTACCATCCCCCGTGAAGTCATTTTCAAGAGCTTCGGTCATGCAGCTTGGAGGGGCCACTTGGGCATGTGTGTGACAGTTGCTAGAGTCACATTGACACTGTGGTCCCCTGCTAATACTCTAGCCCACACCATTTCCAATTTTGATTAATATCTTAAATTTAAACTTCACTTCCCCTTAAAAATTCCCCTTAGAATTCTGGACTGTCCTTTCTCAGTCACATTCCCAGAAGACACACAACCCGAGGGACACCAGGAGTTGAAATCTGCCAATGTGGCCTGATCTCTGAGTTGTCTTTTCAAGACTTTAATTAGCTACGTACCCTAGTTTCTTTAGTTAGTGTCTTGCTGGCACCTTGAGCTCATCCCAGTGACCTGAAATCTCATCAGGTTTTATTCTTAGGAAAATAAGACCATCATTCCCATCAGCCTCTCATTATTTTCTTGTTTTGTTTCGGTTAGAACAGAAAAACCAAGAGAATCAACTATCCTTCCCCGTGTATACAAGAACTGTCATTCAACACAAGGTTACTTTTTCTTCTGAAAATCTTCATAATCATCATGTCTGTTGACAGATAATGAGGTGGAAGCACAGAGAACTTAGATAACCTGCCTCAGGCCACACAGCTAGGTGACCATCGAGATGGGACTCCAGCAGGCAGCTCCAGAGCCCACCCCTAACTACTGGGGACAGTGCTCAGCAGACAGC
>CABHPQ010161628.1:0-11254 GCA_902168405.1 Peromyscus aztecus | reverse complement strand
AGGACTATTTTCGTTTAATTTGGAAGATCACTGGATCTGCCACATCAGGTCTGCAGATGTGCTCAAGTCTCAACTCAGGATTAGACATAGGTCAGGTTCAAATGAGGACTGCCTTCTTCTTCCAATTAGTCTATCAGTGATTTATTTAGTTGCTATTTTTGTGATTTTTGCTTATGATATCCTCAAGACCTTTTAAAAATAGAGATGCTGCAGAGTCAGCTCCTAAATCCTGGCTTATTGGTTATAGTCGACCTGGGAAATTTTTAAGTAAGTTCTGGAGTGTGACGGATCATTAGAAAGCAGTTCTGTGTTAGATGACCAGAAATACCACAAAATAATTCATAATATTCTTTGGTTTTATTGCATTTTTTTCAATGCTATTGATGGAACCCAGAGCCTCATGCATTATAGGCACATGTTTATACAACATCCTTTTACAAATTTTGTATAGAAAAATCCTCTGGTGCCAAAATCATAGAGAGAAGTAGAAGAAGTCGGTTTATTGAGCATGCAAGCTAATTCTCTGTCTGCTGGTGACTGGATGTGAGAGTTCCAGGATGTCAATCAGTGGGAAACTACTGTCTTCTGGTTAGTTAGCATCAGATTCATGAACAAAAATATTAGTCTATAAGCACATTACTGAGATTAATCCATGTTGTTGCATAATGTCATCCTGTCATTTCTTGGCTACACATGAAATTCTGGCTTACTTTCCTATGATTGGACATTGGGAAGTTCCAAGGTTTCTATTCCTTTAAAAAATATTTATTTAATTTATTTAAGTGTGTGTGTGTGTATAAGTACTCTTGAAGGCTAGAAGAGGACATTGGATTCCCTGGAGCTGGATTTATAGAGAGTTGTGAGCAGCCTGATATGGGTGCTGGGAACTGAATTCTGATCTTCAGGAAGAGCAGGGGCAAGTGCCCTTAGCCACCGAACCATCTTTCTAGCCCCATAGTTTTGATCTTGTGCACTTATGAATATGTGCATGTCTCTTGGCATGCATAAGCCACATTTCCTCTTAAGAACAACATATTTAAAGCAGAACTCCCAAGTTCATTTCACTTGCTGGCTTCCCTTGGACACACAATGGCAACTGAATTGGTGCACAGCATCCCACTGTGCTGGTTAAGAACAGGTGCCATGTACGTTTACCAGCTACGAAACATGAACTGTTTCTGGAGAGAAGTTAAACACTCCTAATTTTATATTTTTGTGCAACATAAGAAAAATCAACAAAATTCACTAAAATTGTTTCTTATTTTTTATTTTCAAATTATTATTTTTTTTAAAGATAGGATCTTAGTGTGTAGCCCTGGCTGGCCTACAACTCACTATGTAGACCAAGCTATCTAATTTACAGAGCTCCATCTACCCGCCTCTGTCTCCTGGAATGTTAAGAGATAAAGGTATGTGCCACCACAGCCATATGCATATGAGGAAAGATCTGGTGTAAATTCCCTGGCTTTAAACTAATCCCGGGAGATTTCCAGTGTTTGGGGTCTGGTGCTCCATTCCTCTCCTGAGCAGACCGTTATTTGGGAAGGCTTTGGTCAGTAACAGAGAGAGCAGTGAGTCAACTGAAAAGACTCTCCTTTTTCCTACCAAGTGTCCAGCCTAATACAGAACAGAACACTGACTTCCTCCATCTGGAAGCTGCCTTTTCTCTTGCTGGATGTTGTTTTCAAAACACTTGGAGCATGTGCCTCTGAAACTGGTTGCAACTCCAAGCACAACAGTAAGTTTAGGTGAAATCATTGCCAAGTAAATTGGGCGCTAAGCTGGGAACCCCGTGAGAAGTCAAGACGGGTCTCTGGGGAAAGAAACGGCTGGCTTCAGATGTACCCATGTCCATAGAGGAAGCACCTGTCACCGATTCTCTACCTCTAAAAGATTGTCCTGGGCAATTTGTAATACATTAAACTATCTTAATGTTTCTCTTTGAGGCGGGAAATGATATGTTTGTTTCCCGGCTATACAGCTAGGCTTTTAACTTTAAAGCCCAGGGTAGAGTCACAAGGAATCCGTTTTCAAAACCATTTTGCTCACATGTGCTTGTGCGTGAATTTAATGCTGAATGTTTTTCAATCCTTTGTAAAACAAACAACAACAAAACAAAACAAAAAACCTTGGGCTTGTGGTGGTTTTGAATGAGATGTCCCCCATAGTCTTGGGCATTTGAATACTTGGTCCCCAGTTAGCGGTACAGTTTGGGGAGGCTTAGGAGATGTGGTCTTACTGGAGGAAGTGTCAATGGGGGCAGGTTTAAAAGCCATATGTCACTCCTAGTTCACTCTCCCTGTTTCTTGCTTTGGGTTTAAGATGTGCGCTCTCAGTTTAAAGCTCCAGCCGCCATGCCTGCCTCCCTATGCATCCCTGCTGTGACGGTGATGGGCCCTTGGCCTTGGGACTGAACCGTCAGCCCAAATGAGTCCTTCCTTCTGTAGTCACCATGGTCACAGTGTCTATCACAGCAACAGAAAAGTGGCCACGACGGTGCTATAGCTTTAACTCCGTGTGTAATTAGGAGAGAGTGGTGTGCAACTGTCTTAACAGCCCTAAATTCTAGTCTTAGTTTTAACCTAGTGTATAAATTTGAGGGTATTGGAGGTGTCTTTCCAATTCTGAAGTTCTGTTCTATGACTCCTAGATATTTCTTTTACTGTCAAGGTAAAAAACAAACAAAAGAATAGCAACAAAACCTAAAACACTTAAAAAAAAAAAACCCATTTAGGGGCTGGAGAGATGGCTCAGAAGAGCACTGACTGCTCTTCCAGAAGTCCTGAGTTCAGTTCCCAGCAACCACATGGTGGCTCACAACCATCTGTAATGAGATCTGGTGCCCTCTTCTGGCATTCAGACATACATGCAGGCAGAACACTGTGTACATAATAAATAAATAAATCTTAAAAACAAACAAACAAACAACCCCCCCAAAAAAAACCCAAACCCCAAAACCATTTGGGCTGTGCTGGGGAAATAACATAATAGTAGAGTATTTGGCTAGCATGCACAAGGGTCTTGGGTTCAATTCCCAGCACTGGGAGAGGAAAAAAAAATCAAAAATAAAAATTTAAAAATTGGAAGCTGGGGGAAGGCAGTCAGCAGGGTGACAATGTATAATAATATACATGTCTGAAAATGTCATAATGAAACCCAGTTTTTGGTATGCTAACCAAAAAATTATTGTAGAATGTCCTAAGATAATTTGGGGTGCTTGAGGGGCTTGATCATTGATTTTTATTAAATACAAACATGCTACAATATTGTTATGAATTAAGAGATGTATCATATACACTGGTATCATGAAAGTCAATGTCTGGGGCTGGATAAATGGTCAGTGGTTAAAAGATGTTCTTCCAGAGGACTTAAGTTCAGTTCACAGCGTGCATGGAGGGTGGCTTACAACCACATGTAATCAAACTCCAGGAATCCAATACCCTCTTCTGGCCTCTGTAGGCACCCATACACACATGGCAGACACACACACACACACACACACACACACACACACACACACACAATAAGTACTAAAAAGTGAAAGTCAAAATCTATTTGTGAACCTGAATTAATTTTAGAAATGTCTCATATTTTCTACACAAGGCTTTAAAAACTGTTGATGTAATAACCAAGACAGGAAAAAAAAACCCAGACCTTTTTCTGTTAGTACCTGTTTTTCAGTTTGATGACAGACACACATTTGTAAGGGCTGGGGTCTTAAAGGCAGAGGAACATTAGATGGAACTTAATACCGGTAGATCGCTCTGGCAGTCACTTCACAGTGGATTTCCTGGTGAGTTCTATTAAGGGTGAGGACCATTGCTTCATCTTTATGCTGAGTTTATCAGTTAGGAGACTCTATCTGTACAGGAAAGCTAACTGTGCATCACACTTTGAGATGCACTCGTAGAGAAGACAGTCCATCCTCTACATTCCACCCCCTAGGATGGCGGTTTACAGACTGGAAAAAGCCAGTGGACTCAGGCACGACAGGACCATCTCTTGGGTCACCCACAGTATCTCCCAGCAGTGCTGTGAGGTAAACCGCTTGTGAGAGAGAGACCCTGTGTTGGAGGATATAGTTTGAGTTTCCTTAGAACACACAGCTCAGTCCAGGCTGTTTAGAGCATATTAATGATTACCTGGAGCAAAAAGCAAGCAAAGATCAAATATAAATCAAGGTAAATCCTGTGAAAAATCCCCAACACCCTTGGCAACCTTCTAAGAGAGGGAGTGTAGCATTTGCTTAGGAACTATACCCTCCTGCCTTCTTGGCCTTGGGAGATGTTGCTGCCATCTACCCAGCTTCCCCCAAAGAGAAGGTGGTGCCATCCTACATACCCCTTCATCTACTCACTTATCCTATCTCCTCTCCATTCTAAATACTTCTCAGGACTACTGTAACTAGAACAGACAACTAATGTGATACGTTGCCTGTTTTTCTAGTCTATTGGTCTTTTCTTCAAATTGGAACTCTTTGGCTGAGGTAGAAATGGAACGATACATGAGACATCAGACACTGTGACTAGGAAGGAAGTCTATGCATCCAATAAGCGTCCATCCACATTAGAGGTTCACATCACTAAATGTGAAGAATTCTATTAGACTTGAAAGTTTAGCACAATGCCTATAATGTCTAGGAAGGTTGCCCAGGCCTAGGTTGCATGCTAAGGTGGATCTGGAGTGTCTGATTGGAGTTCTGGTTCGGAATCCAAGGCTCCCACAGTGCTTCCTTTGGGGTCTTCCACTGTTTTGTTCCTGGCTGAGCACCTCTCCATGAAAGGGAGCTTTTATCACTTCAACTGCAACTGAGAATGTTTCTGTGGATGGGTGTGTGTGGCAGGTGCCTGTGTAAGTGAGTATGTGTGGAAGCCAGAGATTGCCATCGGGTGTCTTCCTCAGTTACCTTCTGCTTGAGTTTTTGAGACAGGGTCTACACCAGAACCTGGATTGCTAGACCAGCTGGCTGGCCAGCAGGACCCAGGACCCTCCGTCTCTGTATCCCTGGGGTTGTAGGCATATCCCTAAAACAACAACAATAACAATCATGTTTGCTAGGGATCAAACACAGGTCCTCATACTTGCCTGGTGAGCACTTCATGGACTGAGCTATCTCCCTAGCCCTTGGGTTTGTGTTTTTAATTAGTGTCTGTTACTATTTTTTTTAAAGATAGGTTCTAGAGCAAAAGCTGTCCCAACTCAAGGAGCATACACATGGCTGGATGGATTTAAAGATCAGTTTAGTGATAATTTGAAAAGAAATTGTTTTCAATGTTCTCTTGATTTTGTTGACACTGGAAAAACAATGCAAGACACATTCTTATTTGATGAAGCAAATGCTGTCAACAATAGCATGACCTCATTCCACAGGTTCACACTCTCAACATGGATGCCAAGTTTTGTTTCAAAGCTTTTGACTTCTTGGGACGGTGTGTGTGTCCAACAATACCACTGGCGGTGTGGGAAAAGCTAATGGTGGTTATCAGATCTCAAAGGCCATAGATGAGAAAAACTCCTCTTTGTTTAGAGCGTATTGGTGGGAGGGAACACAGATGTGAAACTTCATCCATTTGTGTGAATAGTGCTTGGTTTCCAAAGGCACTTTTCATGTAGAAAACTTGGGGACCTTTTCCCCTAGGGCAGTGGTTCTCAATCTTCCTAATGCTGCGACCCTTTAATTACAGTTCCTCATGTTGTGGGGACTCTCAATCATAAAACTATTTTCATTGCTACTTTATAAGTATAATTTTGCTACTGTGATTGACTGCAATGGAAATATCTGATATGCGGCTCCTGTGAAGGGGTAGCGACCCACAGGTTGAGAACTGCTGATCTAGGACACCATGACGCCTGGTCACCATCTGCTATTTGACAAGGGCACTGCTGATGTTGCTCTCAGGATATGGAAAGTTACACCAAAAACAGAGGTGTAGCAAATTTTTTGTGTGCAGATATAGTGAAAGATCATGGGATTATCTGTGTTGTTTCCCAGAATATCTCTGTGGTACTCAATGAACTTTACTGGAGAATGTGTGTGTGTGTGTGTGTTTTTTTTTTTTTTAAACTGGAATTGATTACTTCTTAGCAGGAGAAGCAACTCATATTTTTTTCCTTAAGCACTCTGGGAATTGTGCAATTTATATTGACATACTTTCAGTTTCTGGAATTTCATAGTGTCTAAGTGGACAAAGATGCTGTGTCGGGGTGAGCAGTGCTAAGCCTGTAACAGCAGAATTCAGAGGTTCTAATGTGTGGACCTGGGAGAGACCGCTAGTATAAATCCATGTATTTTTTTCTTCTAATAATAAAACTTTAGGTGAAGTGGATGATGAAGTCATTGCTGGGACAATTAAAAAACACAATTTTTAAGAATATAAGCTTTCATATAAAATAATGACTGACACATAGAAATTGAGGGAGGGTATGACTGGCGTCTAATCAAAGAGAGTCTGATAACCTTGGCCACTACAGACAAGGTGATGAAAGATGTCTTTGGCTATAAAGATGTCCATATAATACTAGTTAGGACTGTGTTGGCATCTAGAATTAAAAGTGAAAAACCGGAAGTTAAAGTGTAGAGCTATGTGAGGAAGGATTATTCTTATTTTCAGAGGTTGGGGGGCATTTCTTTTTTTTTTTTTTTAATTTGGCAGATTTTTAGTTAACATTTTAAAACTCTCTCCTTCCCTTCCTCTCTCTGTCTCTGTCTCTCTGTCTCTGTCTCTGTCTCTGTCTCTGTCTCTGTCTCTCTCTCTCTCTCTCTCTCTGAGTGTGTGTCTATGTTGGGCTTGTGCATTCAAGTGCAGTCCCCAAAGAGGCCTGAAGAGTTGTCAATCATGTGGCTTGGGTGCTGGGGATGGAAGTTGTGTCCTCTGGAAGAGTAAAACATATTCTTACCCACTGAACATCTTTCCAGCTTCCCTCCCACCCCCTGTAAAAGGTTTATTTCATTATTTAATTATGTATGTGACTCTGTATGGAGGTCTGTGTCCTTGAAGGTCAGAGGTGCCAGGTCCTCTTGGAGCTGGAGTTACAAGTGCTTGGGAACCACCCAATATGGGGGCTGGGAATCAAACTCCAATCCTTTGCAGAGCAGTATGTGTTCTTAACCACTGACCCATCTCTTCAAAGCCAACATTTCTTACTAATAGCATTCATCTGTCGACATAAAAGACTCAACTTCAAGGAGCTCCAATGATTTCCTCCTCCTCTTTGACTCAGTTAACTATACCCCCAGCTGATTTCTTGTTCTAACATTTGGGAAAGGTATTTGTGTTTTGTCACATCAGGTCATCAGCATTACGGTAGCGGGGATAACTTCAAATGAATAAGATGTCCATTTTATCTTTTAAAGAAGATTGATGTACTGAAAGACTTGAAAATAAAACATTAAGATGGGGGCGTGGTCAGCAAGATGGTTTGGTGGCTAAGGGGAATTGCTGCCAAGCCTGGTGATCCCAACTCAGTCCCCAGGACTCACATGGTAGAAAGAGAAAACCAATTCCTGCAACTTGTTCTCTGCCTTTCACACATGTGCACCAACAGCTCCCCATCCCCAACAAAGAAAACCCCCACACACAGATAAATGCAATGTATTTTTATATAATTAAGATTTTAAAAAAACTCATTTATTTTCTAGCCACTCTGCCTAATCAAAGGGCCTGTGCTGTGGAATGGTCTGTATGTCAAATGCTCTGATTGGTCAATAAATAAAACACTGATTGACCAGTGGCCAGGCAGGAAGTATAGGCGGGACTAACAGAGAGGAGAATGGAGAGAACAGGAAGCTGAGTAAGGGAGACACTGCCAGCCGCTGCCATGACAAGCAGCATGTGAACATGCCGGTAAGCCACGAACCACATGACAAGGTATAGATTAATAGAAATGGCTTGATTTAAGATATAAGAACAGTTAGCAAGAAGCCTGCCACAGCCATACAGTTTGTAAGCAATATAAGTCTCTGTGTGTTTACTTGGTTGGGTCTGAGCTGCTGCAGGACTGGCGGGTTAGAGAGATTTGTCCTGACTGTGGGCCAGGCAGGACCAGAAAAACTTTAGCTACAGGCCTGATATCAGGCAGCACAGTTATTCCCTGCTGTCTCTGACTCTCACACCCTGAGGGGTTGGGCTGACAAATTGCATCAAATCAAAGATGGCGGTAGGGCTGGAGAGATGGTTCAGCAGTGTAGAGCACTGGCTGCTCTTCTAGAAGATGGAGGTTTGATTCCCAGCATTCTCATGGCTGCTAACAACCACCTGTAACTCCAGACCTAGGGGATCAGACATCCTCTTCTGACCTCCGAGGGTAACAGGCAGAGAGGCAGTACAGACACACAAGCAGGCAAAACACCATACACATAAAATAAAAATAACCAAATGTCAATAAAATAAAATGTGGTGGCATGATAAGTACTTATCTCTTTGGGTCACGCCGAGGAGTAACCCCCATGGTAGAGGCAAAGCACCATGAGTAGTCGTGCAGAGTGAGTTCTGTGCTCGGTTGCTCTGTGGTTCTTTTCTTGTGCATTGACTACAGTGGAACTTCACCCCTGGCTTCTGCAGAAAACCACGAAGCTTCGCCATGGCAACAAGCCAGCACGGATGAAGTACATATGAGAACACCAGGACGGTCACGGCTTTAGGACCAAATGTTAGATACAGTTGGGCAGGCATCTTTTTGATTCCCAGAAGTGATTTTTTTGATTAGGCCATCTCCTGCAAGCACCACAGCCATGGCAATCCTTATCTGTGATTATGTTGTCCCCACACAAACAAAGATAGGAAACCTTCGAGTAAGCAGCCTAGGATTTTGCCTCAAAGGAACTTGAACTCATTGTTCTCCTTGAGTTTCCTTGAAAGCTGCTTACATACTTTTTTCTCTTGTGTGTTTGGCAGAAGCAGATTAATTTTTTAAACAGTCTCTACTAGAGCTGTTTTCTGTATATTCAAGCATTGAATGTGACATGGATGTATGGGTGCGAACTACGTGCATCTATGGTATTACAGGGAGTTGGCTTTACTGCATAAGTGAGGTAGGCTTCGGGAATTACTTCCCTTTGTTACTCGTGTGCTGACTGGGGGCTTCTCAGGTGTCAGCTGGGACCTGCTGGTGAGGCCAGTTGGAGGAAGTGTTTACCCTTTGGGGTTCGAGATGGGCAGATACACAGCATCCTGAGGGTAGCTGTTCTCAGAGAAGCCAGTCAATGGTCACGTTATGTGAACTGAGCTCACCCAGGGACTGGCATTCGTCCCTCACATTAGTAGTGATTCCCACTCGGACAGAAACCTCTGGAATTTCCTAATGTAAGGAACACCCTTGTGAAAATCTCTCTCTCTGCAATCCCACCGATTGCAACGCTGGGCTGGAGAGAGGCTGTAGCCTCTCCTGGCACCCTCCTTTTGAAATCCAATATCCACTCTTTGCTCCCTATATGAACTATTGGAATTTAACTTCATGGTTCATTTAGAATTCTATGTTCCCATCTTTATCCATTACAAGGAAAGTTTGCTAAATTAAAAGTCCCGTGTATGCTGGAGGCTTTTGAAATAGCAGGAGTGATGATGTTAAAATAACATTGACACTGTTGATGCTGCTTATATTCTCTTTAAATGTTCTACTAAAATAACTATCTCACTTGAGGTAGTCATTTTATATAAAGTTGTAAATGCAATATTTAAATATTTGCCTATGCATCAGCCATGACTGGCAATAGCTTTAAGAGCTTACAAACAAATCCAGCTGAAAGGAAATTAATTTGTGTCAAATATCTGCAGTTCTGAAGTAGATATATGGAATGATGAGCAGAAAAGTCTGGAGAAAGGGTTAATTTTGTGTGTGTGTGTGTGTGTGTGTGTGTGTGTGTGTGTGTGTGTGAAATACCATTTTCGTGGGTAGTGGGGATTGTATTGCCCAGCCCTGGCTTTGGGTTTAGTTTAGAGTAGTTTAATTAAATGCAATAGTAACACTTTGCTAAGTCTAGAGTGGGGGAACGAGAGAAGTACATAGTCACTGAAGTCTTGGTTTAGAAGAGAGGAAGCGAGACACATTTTCTTGGCAAACAGGCTGTCCTTGTACCGAGCCAGAGAAAAGATACTGTGATGACAGTCCAGTGAAGAACTTGACGGTCATCAGGGCTTTCGCCTGTCTCCAGACATCCCCCCTAGAGCTAAAAAGATGAAAAACCCTCAACTAGCCTGACCTAGCACAGCCAGAGAAATCCCAAAAGGGGGAGAGAGAGAGAGAGAGAACACACACATATACGCATGTGCAGATACTCTGGCATACAATATGTATCGGTTGCTGGAGTGATGCTCTCCTCCGAGAGGGAGAAGCAAACTGAGAAAGTGGATACTGGAAGCCGAGCTTCTGGGAACTGGGGAAGGCAGATGCCAAAGCCAAGTGCCGTAGAAGCCTGTTTCTAGGCTCCTATAAGCTGTAAGCGGGCCATACAAATAGATACAATGCCTGTGGGGAGAACTGTTTTCTACTTGAGAAAATAGTGTGACGTTGAGAGAAGGTGACAGCAGGAACTACCATACAGAAAGAACACTTAGAGGGAGAGACAGCGGGCACCAGGGAGCTCCGTCTGCCCTGTATTGTGCTGAAGCAGAAAGTCCTGCTCCACCTGGAGAGTGCAAGGCAGAAGGCAGGAGAAAGTGGACAGGGCACGCCCTGACTTGCTGGGAAGTGATCTCTGCTCTTTGTCCAATCTATTGCCAAGACATATTTCAAGATGGCAGCTGGTGTGAGGAAAGTCGGCCTGTGGAGTATGTGGGACACACTTGGAGAGGATGGTGCAGTTGGAAGCATGGCAGGGGACATTTTATTTATTCTGGCCAGAGCTCGAGCTTTGCAGTTTATGGAAATTCCCCTAACGATGTTGGGATGACATTGGGCCTTGAATATATTCTGAACTTTGTTTTAGAGGACCAGCGAGATGACTTGGTGGGTAAAAGCACTTACCATGTGTCCTGGCTAGTTTTGTATGTCATCTTGACCCAAGCTACAGTCATCAGAGAGGAAGGAGCCCCAGTTGAAGAAACGTCTCCATGAGATTCAGCTGTAAGCCATTTTCTCAATTAGTGATCAATAGGGGAGGGCCCAGCCCATGGTGGGTGGTGTCATTGTTGGGCTGGTGGTCCTGGGTTCTATAAGAAAGCAGGCTGAGGAAGCCATGGAAAGCAAGCCAGTAAGCAGCTCCCCTTCATGGCCTCTGCATCAGCTCCTGCCCCCAGGTTCTAGCCCTGCTTGAGCT
>CABHPQ010161627.1:0-23135 GCA_902168405.1 Peromyscus aztecus | reverse complement strand
TTTTTTTTTTTTTTTTTTTTTTTGTCACTGTGATCAAAATGCCTGTGAGGTGGCACTGGTCTTCTGGCCCTTTGTGTTTGGGGAACTGGCGTGCCACAAAAGTGACTGTGACAGAAGAGCCAATGCCTTGTCTGCGGATGTCCCAGAGGGGAGTAAGGGACACAGGAAGAGAGCTCGCAAGGATCCTATGGCGGGTCTCTTGTCCAATCCGAGTTTGGTGGCAGAGGCTGACATCATGAGCACCTGTATCCCCAGGCTGATGCAGTGGTGCATCACCTTATTGGCTGCCCCTCACTAGCTGCGCTGCTCTTGCAGAGCCCGGGTGTAGCAGTGTGGAGGGTGGCAGCATGTTTGGAATGCAGAACAAGTCAGTCTGTGCTGGGCATACCCTGAAGAGTCCTGCAGTAACAATTCCTGTGGTAAAGTTGTTTCCCCCAAGACTACAATACAAACCCAAGGCAGTGATCTCTTGCCTGGTACTAGATGACCCCCACTCCGGTGCTGGTCTCTTTTCCCAAAGCAGCTGGGGGGTTTCAACATTGGCGCTCTAGCAGTTCCTTGAGTGGCTCTTCTGAGTTGATTTTGTACCCCAGACTCTACCCAGTGTCCCTGTATCAGTTGTGACATCAAAATTGTCCCCAGACATGGACAGATGTCCCCTGTGGGCCCAATACCGGTGATTAAGAGCCATCACAGGTGACAGCCAAGCCAAGTTAGTCAGGGATTGTGTGAGTTTTTGCTCTCGTCACTATGATCAGAATGCCTGTGAGAGCACATTCAAAGAAGGAATGGTTTGTTTGGCCTCATGGTTTCAAATTCATCATGATGTGAAGGGCATGGTCGAGCTGGCCAGACAGGAAAAGGAGGTAGTGACAGGAAGGGGTGGGGTCAGAGCCAGATGTATCCTCCCTGCTGTCCCTGCCTGGACACAGCTAATCTCTCTCTCTGCTGCTGCTGCTGCCCCCAGCATTCTAGCACCATGGTGAGATAGCCTGGCTTGCCTACCTCCTTGGTGGGCTTCAAATGGGGCTTAGCCTCCGAGACAGACAACTTTGATTGTGCTGTGTGCCACAGCAGTGGCAGCCCAGATCCAGCTGGGTGGGAGCCTGCCACTTCTCAGTCTAGTCAGTGTGTGTGTGTGTGTGTGTGTGTGTGTGTGTGTATGTATGTGTGTGTGTGTATTCATGTGCCTGTTAAGTGTGCACGTGTGTGGAAGCCAGGGAACAATTTCGGCTGTCACTCTTCAGGTACCATCCACCTTAGTTTTAGAAACAACTACTTTCTATGGCTTGGGCCTCTCCCTGTGGGCCAGGCTGGCTGGCTGCCCAGGGAGCCCCAGGGATCCACCTATCTCTGCCACTCCGCTCAGGGATTTTAACTGCTATGATCACACTGCTTCTCAGTAGAGGCTTAAGAGGACAAAGGCCAGTGAAGCTCCAAATCCAAAGGCACGGCAGGCATCCTGGAGGCTTCCACTTTCCTTGTCCCCGACTCTGCCCTGCTTTACTCCAGGCTGCTTGCTGGATATCTTCTTCCTCTTTATTCCCTCCAGGGAGAAAGGCCAGTTATGAAACACCTCCCATTAGAACTCTTCCATGTGTGAGGTCAAGGGGTGATTCCGCAGGCTGGAGGGATTCTCACCTGGGCTCTGTCTCACGTGGAGAGTCACTTTAATAAAGCACCTGTAAGCACCCCTGGGTATCATTTTCTCTGAAAAGAGAATCAACAGCTAAAGTATAGACTGTTGAGGCCTCAGATAGGAGCCTGGGTGTCTTAGTAAGCCTCTGGAGGAAGCAATGGCCTGCGGCTGAGCAAGCAGCAGGCTGAGGCTCTTGTATCTGTGGGTGTTGCCTGGGGGATCTGGGTGAATCCTCAAGTCTTCTGTTGTACTATCCCTGTTCCCATGTCTAAAGGGAGTTTTTCCTCTTACACCAAGTGTGCAGTGTGGTGTCCCCATACCTTCCTGCACTCACCCCACCATGACTTCTGCGGTTAGTGCCTTTCCGACACCAGGGGCATCCTCAGATGTTTCCCTGGAGAGCAGATGGCAGGCATCGCTCATGTAGGGAAGCCTCTGCTCATGGTTCCAGCCTTCCTGCAGTTCTGCTCGGCTCCAACGGCCTCTTTGCCTCCCAGGAGCTGCCTGCGGTTCTCAGCCCCTTGGGAGCTTTCACTCTGTGAGCAAAGAGCCCTTTGGGAAAGGTTATTTCCTCAATCTCTTTCCAGAAGGTTCTAGGTTCCTCCAGGCCACACCAGCAGCCCCATCTGAGGATGCCCTGAAGGCTCCTGTTTCCCACAGGCTGTTCTAGTACAAAGCCTCTGAGTCTTCCTCAAGGGAGTTCTGGGTGGAAATGAACAGAGGTACGTGCCATAGCAGGGTGCTGCAACAGTAAGTGGTGGGCATGCTTCTCTGATGCACAGGTCCCATGCACTGTGTTGAGTCAGAGCTCTTCTCATTAAATCCTTGAAAATCTTTTCCCATGCATGTCCTGCACCTCTTGTCCCAGGCCAGTCCTGTCCAGGGTGCTGGCTGCCATGTTTGCCTCACCCCTGCATCTCAGGAGCATTAGAGGTAGCTAGGAGAGGGCACCGTATAGAAATAAGGATGGAGGAGAGGAGAACCATCTTTCCTTCCGATCCCCAGAATACAGTATACATTGTTTTCCTGAGCCCACTCACCATGTTCACTCAGAAAAGGTCCCGGGCCCTAAGCAACTTCCCTTGTGTGACACCCTGTTCTTCACTCAGGTGACACTTAATGACAGGTGAGAAAGACAGGGAAGTGAAACGAAGCAGGAAAACCTGGACATGCATGGTGCTTTGAAAGAAAATGCCCCCCACAGCGAGTGGCACTATTAGGAGGTGTGGCCTTGTTAGAGTAGGTGTGGTCTTGTTGGAGGAAGTGTGTCATTGTGGAGGCAGGCTTTGAGGGCTCATATATGCTCAAGCCACACCCAGTGAGACAGACAACTTCCCGTTGCTTGCAAGATGTAGAACTCTCAGTTCCTTCTCCAGCACCATATCTGCCTACACGCTGCCATGTTCCACCATGATGATAACAGACTAAATCCCTGAAATTGTAAACCAGCCCCAATTAAATATTTTCCTTTGTAAGAGTTGCTGTGGTCATGGTGTCTCTTCACAGCAATAGAAACCCTGACTAAAACACTATGAAAACCTGAACAACCCTGGCAGAGCCATTAGCCACTGACATTGACCTTCATCACCCTGCTTCTTCCCTAGTCATGAAGAAAGGGTGGCAGAGGGAACAGTTGTGCTCTGATAATCTAAGAATCCATGCTTGGGTGACATTTGGTTATGTTTTTCCTCTCTATATATCATGGCAGAATCCAATTTCTACTATGGTTAACACAGCCCTGAAATCTCAAGAGGAGGAATAAGACCCTGGTGTGGGGAGGGTATGTGTGGCAGAGCCAGGGTGGCTGGGGAGGGCGAGCCTGCTGCCCTTGCTTTCTGGTGTATGTGTTTGGCCTGTTCTAAGCTGGATCTCAGTTTCACATTCAGAGATCATGTTAGGGGTTCCTATGATGATGGGAGATGACCGTACACCAAGGCACCAGCATACTTCACACCTAGCTGTGGGGCTGGCACAGGGGGTTCTGGGAAAAGTGTAGAGTCATCTTCCTTTCCATGCCAGGTCAGTCTAAAATACAGGAAGATAATGAGTGTGTTTGTGTGTGTGCACGTGCAAGTGGTCATACATGTCTTGTAACTCAGATACCATCTATCTCACTTGAGACAGCATCTTTCATTGGTCTGGAGTTTCTTGGTTAAGCTACATTGGGTGGCCTTTGAGAACCAGGGACCAATCCTACCTCTGCCTCCTCAGCACTGGGATAACCAGTACGCACCACCACACATGACTTTTTTACGGGGTCCTGGGAAGTCGGGCCCTCATGCTTGTGTGTACCAACTGAGCTATCTTCCTAGACCCAGGAAGATAATTCTTAAAGCAGGAGATGCAGATCCTGGTGGGGATGAAGCAATCATAAGCACTGTGCAGAGTGATCCCACAGTGATGTGACTGTGTTTTGCAGCCTGGATTCATTTCTGTACGGGCTGCATGCCCTCTTCAAAGGTGACTTCCGGGTCACAGCTCGAGATGAGTGGGTATTTGCCGACATGGACCTGCTGCACAAGGTTGTTGTTCCAGCCATCCGAATGTCCCTGAAACTGCACCAGGTAAAAAGCCACTTCTGAAAGAAGGAGTAATCTGAAATTATGGGGGGAAAAAAGAGTCTGCCCCCTTACACCTAATTCCTTCCCACTGTACAGTGAGCAGCCATCTCCTCCACCCTCCTCCCAAGGAGCCCCACTCCATGGTCTGCTTCCTCACTGCCCTAAAATCAGCTCAGCCAAGGAGTATGGTGTAAATCCTCTTCACCATGGCTGAAATAGAGAACTTCCCCCTTTAAGTTGTTTGTGTCCAGTTACATCGAGGAAAAAGTAAATAATGTGGGCTGGGGCGAGGCCTCTGTCAATAATGTGTTTGCTGTGCAAGGTGAGGATATGAGATTGAACCGTAGACCCCAGATAGAAAATCTAGGCGTGTTAGTTTGCTTGCCATCCCAGCGCTGGGGAGAGAAGACAAGAGGCTCTTGGGGGTCACTAGCCAGCCAGTCTAGCCGCTAGAATCAGTGAAAGACCCTATCTCAAAACAACAGCGTGGATAGCCACCAAGGAGGACACCCAAGGCTGTCCTCTGGTCTCTACGTATACAGTCATACACACACTGCACACATAGAAGGAGAAAGTCAATAACACGGTCTTCATCTCCTTCTGATGTATATTACATAATGAAAATGGTAAATGAATCTAGGTCAACTTCAGCTACAGAATGAGACCTTGTCTCAAAAAAAAAAAAAACCTACAAAAAGTGAATTAATAAAAATATAGTCTCTGAGCTGGGCAGTGGGGGCACATGACTTTAATCCCAGTACTGGGGAGGAAGAATCAGACAGATCTCTGTGAGTTCGAGGCCAGCCTGGCCTACAAAGCAAGTTCTAGAACAGCCAGAACTATTACACAGAGAAACCCTCTCTCGAAAAACCAAAAAACAAAACAAAACAACAAAACCCCCAAACAAACAAACAACAAACAAAACCAACAAAATCTGGTACCTCTTTTCTGGAGAGCCTCAGAAATTATTCAATACTTGATATTGGCTAATGGCCTTCTTCTCCCAGGAGCATATAAGAGGAGGTTCACCAGGAAGAGGGCGGTTGACTTAAATGTCACAGAGGTCTGAGAAATGCAGCCCTTTCCTAGGCACACTCCATCTGGTTAGGGACAATGAGTTGAGCTACCCTCTGTGCCCAGCTTAGAATTCAGTGACAGGGTGGGGGCTGGGGGGCTGGGGGAGGAAAACAAGGAGAGCATGTGGCCCTAGAGACCACTGCAAGTCCCCCTCTGCCCTTGCCCAGACCAGTAGCTCTGGCCTCACTGAGCCCACCTGGGCTCTCCTCACCAGGACCAGTTCACTTGCCCTGATGAGTATGAAGACCCAGCAGTTCTCTATGAGGCCATCCAGTCCTTTGAGAAGAAGGTCGTGATCTGCCACGAGGGAGACCCAGCCTGGAGGGGAGCGGTGCTGTCCAACAAGGAGGAGTTGTTGACCCTGAGGCACGTGGTGGATGAGGGTGCTGATGAGTACAAGGTCATCATGCTCCACAGGGGTTTTCTGAGCTTCAAGGTCATCAAGGTAGGCCACGTGCCTTGGTCTCCAGCTGGGGATCAGGAAGAAAGAGAAGGCAGTGGGAACAACTGGTCCCTAAGTCAGAGGAGTGCTAGCCAGGTGTCAGAGGCTGGCCAGAGATGCAGCCTGAAAGCCATGGTCCACGTGTGGAGTCATCTCCCTCCTTGGAGAACCAGTATGTGGGAAGGATCCACCAAATTCACCAGAGGGTTTTCTTTTGTTTTAAGTATCTTAATGTTTTAAGTTATTTATGATTTAGGACCCGTGGCCCATGGGCTGCAAGTTGGACATGCCTACTTCAAAGTTGCAGACTTTTCTCTGATTGCCTGCTCCTGAGTGGAAGAGCCCTTTTCCCCATGACCCACCTTTGCATAGGGCTAAGAAAAAAAAAATTTACTTCCTTTCATTTTCCCTAAGTTCCTCCCCCCCCCACCCCCTCCCCTGTGAGTAGGACATCATTTTCAGGACTGAGACAAAGGCCTTAGACCGAGTTGTTACATCCCCAGACTCCCTGTCTCAGAACCATACCCACTCTCCATGGGCTAAACTCAGACTGACAGCCAGGGTCCCTGTGCTTCTCCCAACCCCCACCCCTGCTTACAGGTGAATAAGGAGTGCGTACGGGGACTCTGGGCAGGGCAGCAGCAGGAACTCATCTTCCTGCGCAACCGCAACCCAGAGCGTGGAAGCATCCAGAACAACAAGCAGGTCCTGCGCAATCTCATCAACTCTTCCTGTGACCAGCCACTGGGATACCCCATGTATGTCTCCCCACTGACCACCTCCTACCTGGGCACCCACAAGCAGCTGCAGAGTGTCTGGGGTGGGCCTGTCACACTGAACCGTATGAGGACATGGTTCCAGACCAGGTGGCTAAGGTAGGACTTCCCAGAGGCTTCTGCCTGGGCACCAGGGAGGAGTGTGTGGAGCTGAGCTCTCTGGAGCTCTGGGCAGCATGATGATGATGATTACTGTTGTCTCACATTAGTCAACCTGCTGTGCCCAATTGACCCAACTGACCTTCAGCAGGTCATGTGTCTCACAAGTGGCCCCAGAGTGAATCATGGGGGAATGTCATATACACAGAGTCATTTTCTCCACTCTCGGGCCCAGGTTGTGTCTACCCTCTAACTGGTCTGTGTGTGTGTGTGTGAGTCCGTGTGCAGGTAAGTATGGAAGCCAAAGAACAACCTTGGGTATCATTCTTCAGGCATCATTCACCGTGTGTGTGTGTGTGTGTGTGTGTGTGTGTGTGTGTGTGTGTGTGAATCCGTGTGCAGGTAAGTATGGAAGCCAAAGAACAACCTTGGGTATCATTCTTCAGGCATCATTCACCGTGTGTGTGTGTGTGTGTGTGTGTGTGTGTGTGTGTGTTGAGATGTACCCACACACGTGGAACTGAGAGACCCACTTTGTGTAGCCCCTTTCCCATCTTGCCAGCATTCATTTTTTAAGACAAGGTCTCTCACTGGCCCCAAACCCACCAATGAGGCTAGCCTGGCCGGTCAGTGAGCTCCAGGGATCTGCCTGTCTCCACCTCCGCAGCGCTGAGATTACAAGTGCACACCACCGTACCCAATGTTTTCCCAGGGGATCCGCAGGCTGTACTCAGGGCCTCAGGCTGGCACTGCTCGCTTGACAGACTGAGCCATCTCCCCAGCTCTCCTGGGGGTTTTAACTATTTGGCTGCTGGAGAGAACCAGTGACGCTTCAGGCCTGTCACTCAGTGCCGTCTTCTTCCTCTGGCAGTAATGAGCCTCGGGGTTGCCGGGGGCATCCTAAGCTTCGCTGGGGTGTGACAGCATTCCTGGTGGGTTCTCACGGAGGGTTCAGACGGGTGCTTCTTCATTCTGCCATGCCTACTTGTTTATCCGACACTGAGCCCCTTTCTCACTTGTACTTCAGGGGCGCTGTCCACGGAGGAGAGTGCCCTTCCACCCAGTTCTCTCCTTGCTAGGGTTGGGGATCAGCAGTGTAAGTTGGGTGACACAATGGGGATCCAGCCTGCAGCATGCATGGATAAGAACATCAGAGCTGCACAAAGCAAGCCAGCTACACATCACCCGGCGACACAATCTTATGAGATCACTGTCCTCAACTGATGTCGCCATGTGGCACGTGAGAGATGTGTCAGTGAGACCCTAAAGCTCCCGCCCCTCCCACAGGATGAGAAAGGACTGCAGTGTGGGCCAGAGGACTGGAGGCAACATCGAAGACGTAGATGGCGGAGCAGTACCATCAGCAGGTGACAGTAATGCCCCTAACGGCGAGAGCCGGGACAGCAGCACGGAACAACCCAGGAAAGGAGGCACCCAGCAATGGGCCTCACCCCGTGGAGGGGGAGGGGGTCAGAGAGCAGGTGAGTGCCCAGGGCCGCAGGTCCAACATCACGGAATGTATTTTCTAATCTCCAGGGCCTCTTTGCTGCAATCAAGGAGCTTAGGGTTAGTGGCTGTGGCTGCTGGAAGAGATTTGCTCGTGATGCCCGCTGGCTGGCTGGGTCCAGCTTTGGGCATTCATCCATCCATGTGTCCATTACCTTGAGCACCATTTGTCTGTATGTCTCCCCGACCATCAGACGCTCCATTCCCTCTGTCCTTCTCAGTGCTGTTCCACCATATGCATCCTGGGTATGTCATGTTGCGGCCATAGACCTACGTGGTGCCCTTCTCCGTCTGTAGCCAGTCCTCTGCTTCTCTCACATGCTCTGTGACCACCAGCATTCCAAGGCAGAAAGAATGGGGATAGAAGGATACAAGCAGAGTGGGCAGAGGAAGGGATGAGCTGAGTCTAAAGCTTAAAACCCTGTGTCTCCTAGCCATGGAATACACTCTACCAGACAGACATGACTCTAATGCTGGCTGAGAAAGGAGGGGCCAGGGGCTCACAGAGGACACAGCCTGGGGAGACAGAGGCTCTAGCCTGGTTCCTGATGCTCCATGGCTCTGCCCTGGGCAGTCTGTCAGTGCTTCTGGCCTTGGCCCTCAGCTTCTCTTTCTTCAACTTCTAAAAGCATGTAATAAGCACCCCTGTGATTGCTTTGCCTGTAGCTCGGCTCCGGAGGGGCCAGGAGGGCAGTGCCTACCTCCTGAGAGTACCCAGAGCAAGGCAGGGATGGGGGACAAAATGTAAGATTATATAAATGTGGCTGGTTGGCTGGGGGTGGGGTGGTGCCTGAACCAATAAACAGATAAATGATTGATAGATAATAGATGATACACAGATGATTGAAAGATCATAGATATATGGATATCATAGATAATAGGTAGACAGATAGATGTGGTGATAGATAGATAGATAGATAGATAGATAGATAGATAGATAGATAGATGTGATAGATAGATAGATAGATAGATAGACAGACAGACAGACAGACAGACAGATAGATGATAGATACTTAGATGGAGATAGTTGACAAGATAGGTAGGTAGGTATATAAGTATTACAAATAATAGGTAGTCTAGATGACATCTACATCAATAGACGATCTGTATATATTAGATATCTAGGGAAATTATATACATACATATATATATATTTGTAGAGAGAGAGAAAGATATTTATACAGAGAGAGATGATAGATAATAGATACACTATACATAGAAACAGATGATGGCTGGAGAGAGAGAGAGAGAGAGAGAGAGAGAGAGAGAGAGAGAGAGAGAGAGAGAGAGAGAGAGAACAGGTACATAACAGACAGATGAGGGAAAGTGAGAGATGGGGACTATAGAGAGGAGATAGACAATAGATAACAGGAAGATAGGCAGGTGGGTGATTGACAGCACAGAGTAAAGCAAGTGAGCAGGCACTGGGTAGAGAGGGGAAATGCAAGTCAGCTGCGCGGAAGGGAACATAGCCCCTCCCTCCTACCAGCTGCTGTCTCCCTGAGCCCAGCACAGCACCTGAGGCCTATGGTCTCATTGCTGCCATAGCCTCTGATATGATGGGACAAACGTTCCAGGGACACACAGGTGATCTTCCAGATGAGAAAGCAGGTGAACACCTGCACTTTCTTGTCCTTGCTGGCTGCTGACATATCCGGCCAGAGCAAGGCTAGAGAGGGTCAGAGTGTGTCAGAGGCCCTGACAGGTCCCTTCCTGGTGAACGCCTTCTGCCTTTTCAGAGCAGAGCAGTAACCTTAGCTGGTGAGGCCAGAGAATCCAGATGCCATGCTTTGTTCAAGACGCAGGCCATGGCATTGGAGTCCCTGCCACTACCACAGTGGTCCCTACCATTACCAGATCCACAGGGAGGTGGTGCAGGATGCTGAGGGCCCATGTTGGTACAAGATATTTAAAAAGCTAAACCAGGCCTTGATTTTTCCTTATTGCTTCTTAAAACTCTCCTACAAAGTCCAGTCTGGGTCTGAACTTCTAAGTGAGCAAGGCATGCTGGCAAAATACCCCAGAGCCTGGGCTCCCAGCCCTTGAACCTAATCAGTCCTGGGTGAGGATCTCCCAGCCCTGACCTAGCTTGTAGTGCTCTCCTCATTCATTCTGCATCCCATATGACCACAGCACCTTGCTGCAGAGGCTGTGTGCACAGGGCTGTTCTTTGGACACCACGTGAGGGCTGTACTTCTACAGGTTCCTTCACACCTCCATGGCTCTAGGCTCTTAGTGATGCCCTGTCTTCCCTTCCCCGATGGAGACACAGGGGCACAGAAAGGCAAGTCAAGGTACCCAGTTAGTGAGCAGCCAACCTGGGATTCAGATGAGGAAAGATAGCCTTGAACCTCCGATCCTAACCACTGTGGCCTTCCTTCAGCTGCTACCCTGTCCTAGCCCTGACAGCACTGAACCCCAGGACACCTGGACACCCGAACACTCCCAGCATTCCATCTGTACCTCTGGCTACATCCCCACCAGCCACGGCCTTGCCTTGCCCCCTGGCTGGCAAGGGGCCCACTTCCTTTTGGTGGGTAGAACTGACACTTTTTTGCTCCTGAGGCAGCCCCTTCCCACTGTGGGCAGGACTGGGGACAGGAACATGGTAGACAGCCAAGACCCCTCCCTCTCCTGACAAAATGATGTGCCAAGGGAAGTAGGCACCGCAGTTGAGCAAGACACCCAAGCAGAGCCTGAGCCCGTGCCCAGTAGACTGGGAGGAGAAAGGAAGGGAGGAGACACGCCCCTCCCCAACTCAAAGAAAGAAGAGGCTATGCTGGTTATGGTTCTCTTTGGCTTTCTGTCACCGTACAGGTCACAAGTTCATGATCTTCACAGAGCAGCCTGGGTGACTAACTCAGGGTGTAGAGTCCATCATGGTGGGGAAGGCATGGCGGCTGACGCAAGCTCAATGTGTAGATGGGATTCTGCATTTGGCCATCACAGTAGCAGACTGTGCTCAGAGGGAAGCATGGGTGGGCTATAAACACCACACTTCTTCCGGGGAGGTGCCACCACCCAAAGGTGTCACAGTCTCCTAAAAGAGCACCACCCACCGGATGCCACACGTGAGCCTGGAGGAGGCAGTTCTCATTCAAACCACAAGTGCAAGTTGTCATGTGATAGCTAGGCATGAGGCCACTCAAGGGTGGGGGACCTACCTTTGGGAAGGGCAAGGTTGGAGTCACTCAGCAGTAGTGAGTGTGCAATACTAACAGGACCTTATATCACTCCTACTGACAGGGCTCACCTCTCACTACCGCTGAGCCCACCCCCATCACTGCCCCACCCTGTCTTTGCTCCTTGCTTTGGTTCTCATCATCCATTCCAGTTCTGATCCTTTGCCAGAATCCCAGAGGACTGGCATCTGGACAGAACCCTAATAAGCAGTCCACCCAGGCCACCACACTGGACAGCCACTGCTGGTTTGCTGGGTATTTCACACTCATACCCACTGCTAGGAGCTCCATGTGCCAGCCTCACAAAGTTCCCAACAACCCATAGTTGTCATCTCTTCGTACTCGACAGTAAATGTCACAGCCAAGCAGAATCGGCCTAGCAGTGAGCCTGGTGACCTAGTTCTTACCACAAGTAGACAGAAACCCGTCACTAGACTGACTCGTACACCAGAGAGAAGGGTTGCTTCTAAGGGCTCTCATCACAACCTGCCAGCTAATGATCAAAGACGAAGAAAAAAATAATGAACCAAGGAACATAATTTACATTATGTTTCCATTCAGGTCTGAAGGTTTTCCCTAGAAATGCTCATGATTTGATAACACGGTTATTGGAAAAATAAGTTAATTGTAAAATAATGAGTCTGAGCAGCACAGATGATTTTAACACAGCTTTCTTGGTGCTGTTTAATTTGTAAAATTAAAATTGAAAAAAAAGAGCAACAAAAAAACCTGAAAGAATATCTGAGGTGTAATTGAGGAGATGGCTCAGTCTGTACAATGCTTGCTGCATAAATCTGGAGACCTGAGTTCAGATCCTCAGCACCCATGTATAAGCTGGGAGCAACGTCAGCTCATCATCCCAGCACTGTGAGTAGGGCAGAGAAAAAGATGCCTGGAGCTCACTGCTTAATTTGCAGCTCCAGGTTCAGTGAGAGACCATGTTCAAAACACATAGATTAGAGAGTGATAGAGTATGACATCTAACATCAGCCTCTGGCCTCCACACAGAGTCACACATATGTGAATACATGCATGCGTATGCACACACACACTCACAATAGCTGAAGCTTCACAACTGGGGCAGTCCCTTGTCTTGCATGGACTAGGTTTGGCTAGCTCTCTTTTGATACTGTGGCCATCTCTCCCTTTGTCCTTGGGATGGGCCGAAGGCCCTGCCTAGTGCAGGTGGAGAACACTGATTTGTGGGCAGATGGCTGTGGAAGGTTTTGACAGAGATCGGCTTTAGAAATCACAGAAGTTTGGCCTTTCCAGGTTCTAGCTAAGCAAAGCACTACCCTTGCTCATAATTCCTTGGAGCCCCCCCCCCTTATATTTGACTGCCTTCTCAACAGGGACCTTCAGACCCAAGGCCATTCCCCTGTGCCCAAGACAGAGAGGCTCCATGCCACTCAGTCTAGAGAGGCCAGCACCAGTTCTGGGTACCCCATGCAGAGCCTCAAGCTGAGTCTCTGCATTTTCACTACCCATGGGTAGAGGAAACCCATGCAGGTCACCAGTGAATACCCTTTGGAAATGAGCACACCACCATCACTGTGTCCAAAGGTGATATCAATGGGAGGCCTAGGTTGTTTGGTCAGCTCCCACCCTGTTCCAGTCTCTTTGGGTGGACTCGGCTTTCTTGGGCACAGGCAGAGCAGATACCCACCCACCACACAGATATTGGTGTCCTGGCCGCCTGTGGTATTAGTGCTCTCTTTTTAAGATCTAAAATTTTTTTATTTCTTAATGGGACCACATGTATGAGGCACAGAATGAAACTCTGATATGTGCCAACATCGAGAGGTGATCAAATCAGGGTACCTAGTATTTGCAGCCCCTTCCACATCTGCCATTTCAATGTTAGGCATCTTTAGACTCTTCTATCTAGTTGCTGTAAGATGTTACCCTCACTGTATTGTTGTATTATTGAACCCCAGCATAAATTCCACTCTCTTGGTTTGGTATTAGTTTCCTGGAAAGCTAAAGACAATAGCCATATACAACATTTAAACGATTTCATTGGAGTTTGAAGAGATGATGTGGTAGTTTGAATGTAATTGGACCCCATAAGCTCATAGGGAGTGGCACTATTAGGAGGTATGGCTTTGTTAGAGTAGGTATGGCCTTTTTGGAGGAAGTGTGTCACTATGGGGGTGGGCTTTGAGGTCTCCTATGCTCAAGCTATGCTCAATGTAGACTCAGTTCGCTTCCTGTTGCCTGTGGGTCAAGATGTAGAACTCTCAGCTCCCCCATCACCATGTCTGCTGCACACCACCATGTCATGCCATGAAGATAATGGACTAAACTGAAACTGTAAGCCACCCCCCATTAAATGTTTTCTTTTTATAAGAGTTGCTGTGGTCATGGTGTCTTCACAGTAATAGAAACCCTAAGACAGATGGCTTGGTGATTAAGAACACTTACTGCTTTTACAGAGGACCAGAGTTTCATTCCCACATCAGGCAGCTTACAACTGCCTATAACTTCAGCCCCAGGGCATCTAATACTTCTGGTCTCCAAGGGTGCGCGTGCACACGCGCACACACACACACACAGAGAGAGAGAGAGAGAGAGAGAGAGAGAGAGAGAGAGAGAGAGAGATACATATACACACAAAAAAGATTTCATTGAACACAATAAACAATATATTTTAAATGATGGAATAATGTCTGGTGATATACCTACATTGCTTCTGTGGTCTCCTGAAATTAAATTACACATATAAAAGCATTCTGATGATTTGTATTGGAAATGTTTTCAGAAAGTTCACATCTTGAAGCTGTGTCCCTTAATGCAAAGCCAAGGTGGGGCAGTCATGGTACATGAGTTCACTCATGGGAAGTGAACTCAGTCATGGGAAGTGGCACATAGGAGGTAAGCCCACCATCCCAAGAGAAGGCTCTTAGGAGGGACTGGTTCAAGAGGGTGTTGCCCTCATTGGTGGATCATGAATGGAAAAGGGCCAACCTTGTCCCCATATTCATAAAGCACTTCTTCCAGGGCTCAACCTGGTGCTCTGCTCTCTTACAGGCAGAAGGAAAGGCAGAAGCCAGTCCGTCCAGGCACACTCAGCAATAAGCCAGAGGCCACCTACTCTGAGCTCCTCGGGTCCCATCCTAGAGAGCCACCAAGCCTTCCTTCAGACATCCACCTCTGTGCACGAGCTAGCCCAGAGACCCTCAGGCAGCCGGCTCTCCTTGCACACCTCGGCTGCATCCCTGCACTCCCAGCCACCTCCCGTCACCACCACAGGCCACCTGAGTGTCCGAGAGCGGGCCGAGGCACTCATTCGGTCTAGCCTGGGCTCTTCAACCAGCTCTACTCTCAGCTTCCTCTTTGGCAAGAGGAGCTTCTCCAGTGCGCTTGTCATATCTGGACTCTCCGCTGCAGAGGGGGGCAACACCAGCGACACCCAGTCATCCAGCAGTGTCAACATTGTGATGGGTCCTTCTGCGAGGGCCGCTGGCCATGCCACTCGGGTAAGGGCTGCCCCAGGATGGGCAGGAGGGCATCAGAGGGACTGGGGCTCCCACCCACCTGTCGGATATGTTTGCCTTCTTCCAGGGTAGGTTGCTCTACAGCAAACAAAAGAGCATCCCCCAGCCTTTGGGTCACAAGCCCCATGGGTGTTAGCAGGGTACCCCAACATAATTATTTCCATAAGCCAGAAGCCCAGAAATGGGAGGAGCCTCCCTTCACCCAGTCTATGGAGGCAGGATTCCTTCCTTCCCAATCGTGCTACTCAGGCCTGAGGGAGAAGAAAGGGCAAGGGTAGACACTGGAGTTAACTGTTGTGGGCTCCCCATTTTCAAGATGACCAACCACTTCCAAGTGGTTCCATCCCAGAAACAGAGTTTTAAGAGAGTCTATCAAAACAGATGCTACTGGCTCAGAATTCATGCTACTGACATTAGATGACTAGCTGGGATTCATATGTGAGAAAGAAAGAGATTGACAGAACTCAGGAATTCTCTTATGTCCTGTGTTAGGAAAGAAAAAAAAAATGAGTTAAGGTAAGGCTCGGGCAGATTCATGTTTCCCGGCCAAAGAAAGGATACTAGCAACTCCATGAGCAAAACCACCATTTAATCTCTTTTTGTTTTCTCCTTCAATAAAAGGACACAGACTGTCCTTCCTTTCTCTTCCCATCTGTCTAAAACTTACTCTACAGGAGTACTTTGAGGGTTCTGGCAAATTTTCCTTTTCTGTCTCTAGCAAAGATGATAGGTCTTTAGGACTCCGAGCATCCAGAATCCAAAGGCTCTTGTGTAACTGCTGGGTTGAACCTGCAGTGGCAGCATCAGTACCAGGGCTGGGTGGGTGGAGAGGATCAACCAGGGCTCGCAGGGTGGCGGGCAGGCAAACATGGGGCCACTCCCTTGGGCTCCCTTTGGATTTGGGGCATGCCCAGCTCTCCTGAGCAAAGCCCCACATTCAGAGGCCATGTAGACATGTAGCTTGGTGGCACATCTTAACCTCAGGGGCTGCCTATCAGTCCTGTCCAGCTTAAGAGCCTACCTTCAAAGCATGCAGCCACCCCGGCCTCAGTTCCTATGATATCGGGGTGATGGGTGAGGTGACTCGGGCCACTCAGGCAGTGAGTACAGGCTGAACTGTCTCTGCTTCTCTCCTTTTTGAAGCACTTCTCTGAGCCATGTGAACCCACTGATACTCCAGAGCAAGGACAGCTTCAAGATCGCCGACTGGCAGAGGCTGTGGCAGAGAACCTGGGGGTGCTGTGCCGGAGAGCAAGCCAGGAGGACATGGGCCTGGATGACACAGCTTCCCAGCAGAGTGCCTCTGATGAGCAATAGTGGAACACATATCTGGGGACTCGCTCCCTGCTCCAGAACCACGTGGTTCTTCCTGGGGGAAAAGGAGAGCTATTCTAGAAAACACTAACTTTATCTCAGGTTCTTGAAAACTCTCACATAGTGGGGGTCAGGAGATGACGTTGCACCTCCTCCCTCAAGCACTGCACAAGAGTTGGACATGTCTCACAAAAGCCATGTTATATCTTAAAACAATTAGAGTGAGTAGAGCCCATGACTGGCTCTTTCCTGCCCTGGTAACATTAGAACAGCTGCATGCTAATTATTGGCATTTTACACATTATTGTCACCATGAGAGAGCACCGAGTCACAGCTCCTGAGGCCATCAGGCCACAGGCATTCAGGTTAAGCCCAACTGGAAAGAGCCTCATTCTTTATTACCTTTGCGCAGCTGGAAGTGCAAGCCACTAGCAACAGCCTGATGGTGCATTGGTCCAGGATGAGAGTTTAGAGGTGGTAGGCTCCTCCCTCAAGTCCTGGGCCACCCAGGACCCCTGCGTGCTTCCCAGGAATGCATGCTTGTCTTCCAAGCTGAGCAAGCTCTACTGTATCTGAGCATATTTGCACACACCTTTGTTGTAGGGATTAAAATGTTTACAGTTATGGCTGTGTCTGTGTACCATCCTTCCTAAACACGTCTCCTTTACTCTGAGAAAGACCTTTGTGGGAGGGATGCAAATCCCATCTTAGATACTCCTAAAGGCACAGCAGAGGCACAACCTCCTTCTAGGAAGACAAGGGCGCCACTCATCTGCTTCACTTTGACAGCCTTCTGGAATGGCAGTGGGAAAAAGAAAGACGTGCTCGGTTTAGGCAGTCTCCAAAAGCATCTAAGATTGGAAAATGGGAGCTGCAGAGGATGGATACGGCAGTCCCTCACCACTGGGAAAGGAGGTGGTAATGGTCTCCGTGTGTGTGTGTGTGTGTGTGTGTGTGTGTGTGTGTGTGTGTGTGTACAAGTGCACACACCATGCACATTTAGAGGCCTGAGGACAAACTCAGACATCATCCCTCAGGGGCTTCCCACCTTGGTCTTTGAGGCAGAGCCTCTTGCTGTCCTGGAGCTTGCAGGTCAGGCTGAGGTGGCCCGTGAGCTCCAATCACCCCAGTGTGTCCTCTGCAGTGCCGGATTACAAGTGTGTGCCACCACATCTGTTCCTTTCCTTGTGTGGGTGCTGGGACCAAATTCTCAGGATCTCATGCTTTCCAGGCAAGCACTCTACTGAGCCATCTCTCCAGCATCTCCTTTCTATTTGTTAAGAATTAGCAATGGCCAAACAATGCACCATCTCAGGGTACAGATTGAGAGCAGAGGCTGCTCTGACCTCCACATACGCACTGAGCCATGTCAGCACCCATGCTGACACCAGCAAGCATGAGTACATACATAGACATGAAAAAGAATTAGCAATTAACAGCAGTAGGTGGGGTCTGTCAACAGAGACAGGGCATCTCTCTAGAACCCTAGAAACAATATTTCTGGGTTCCACACAGCTGTGGATCTGAGAAGCTGGTGTGACCCGCTGTTCTCAGGTTGACTAAATCAAACTTGGCTAGCCTCTCCTGAAACTCCCTTGGGCCACTTGCCAACATTCACGTCTAAGTGGCTAGCTCTGAGGTGGGGGTGCAGTCCCTACTTGACGTCAGTGAGAAAAAACATCTGCCTAGTAGCAACCATCCGGGAGCATAACTGGCTGCCGCTTGGCATCCACAAAAGGGAAGCTCTCTAAGGGGCTGTCCCAGCTGGTAAGGAAAGAGCACCAGGCTCACCATCTAGACAGGCCCATGGACTGTGTCCTGTACAGCCTCCAGCCCATGGAGGAACACAGACCCCCGGTGTACAAGCTGAGAAGTGGACTTGCACATCAACCCCACCAAGGAAAGACTCCTTGGAGCTGTCCAATAGTACTAAGAACATGATCCTAGCTTTTTGTTTATTGTGTAATTTGGGTGGGGCAGGGAGATAGGGTCTCATGTAGCCCAGGCAGACCTCAAACTTGCTAGGTAGCCAAGGATGACCAATTAACTTCTGACTGTGCCTCCTCCCCCTCCTGATTGCTGGGACTCCAGGTGTGCACCACCACGCCTCGTTTATGTGGTGCTGGGGATGGAGCCCAAGGCTTCCTACAGGCTAGGTAAGCTTCTGTCCACTGTGTTATATCTCTGGTCTTTTTTTTTTTAATATTGAAAATAAATTTTTTTAAGTCACATATCTTGATTATGGTTTCCCCTCCCTCTATTCCTCCAGGTTTCTCTCCACCTCCCCTCTCATCCAGATCCATTCCCTTTCTATCTCTCATTAGAAAACAAACAGGTTTCTAAGGGATAATAAAATAAAATAAGTCAAAACAAAAACTAACACATCGAAACTATACAAAACAGAAGGAAAGAGCCCAAGAGAAGGCACAAGAATCAGAGACCCACTCGTTCACACACTCAGGAGTCCCACAAAAACACTAAACTGGAAGTCGTAATGTATAGGTAGAGGACAGGTGCAGACTCGGACAGTCCCTGTGCATGTGGCTTTTCAATCTGAGTTCATATGAGTTTTGATCACGTTGATTTAGAGGGCCTTGTTTTCTTGGTGTCCTCCACCCCCTCTGGGTCTTACACTCTTTCTGCCTCCTCTTCTGCAGGGTTTCCTGAGCCCTGAGGGGAGGGATTTGTACATACCTGGTTTTAATTATAAAACTTTTATGTATGGCATGCTGCCCCGGTCCTCCCAGCATGCAGTCCTGCATCCCAGAGCCTTCCTCATTCTGGTGGTGGTACAAGAGACAGGCCTCCATGGCACTTCCTGCCAGGGTGGCTCAAATGTTCTGCTGACATCTGTCTAAATGCATTTGACACCATACAAGAGCATTTCCCTTCTAAAGATAATACAACAACTGTAGCACTTGGCTTTGTGTATATCATGGCTAATTCGGTACTGACTCTAAATCCTGCCCTGCGCGGTGGTGTTCACGTCTGGCACACACTTGTCTAGAAGCAGTGGCTGCTCCGGTGTCTCTGCCTCTGAAATGTATGGCACAGTCTGTTTACACAGCCACTTCCCACTCAGTGTCATTCTGTCCCAAGCCCGTGTCACAGAATGAACAGGTGGTACATCCAGGTCAACCCCTTCCTCTGAACACCAGTCTTGATGGGAGGAGGACAGGGTCACCTCACTGTTCCCAGAACCTTCCATGAATTTGCAGTTTTCCTGGAAGTCTCTCCATCCACCAGGAGATCCTGGGAGAGTCTCCTCCTATTTTAAATAAATAATAATTTATTTAAAAGCCATGTTGCCTCCACACATGAGCTTACCTTCATTCAGAGACAAGAAAGAAATGATTGTCAGACCACTAGGTGTGAAGAGGCTGGTGGTATGACCTGCTAAGTGGGAGGCAGCAAGGGCAGCGTCAGTCTGTCTCCAGCTGGTTCTCCATCATCCTGTCGTCCGTGTTATTCTGGCTGCAATGCATGTGAGCAATGCGCACGTCAATGTGCTCTTTCAACATGAACTCCTCAAGTCAGGACCCACATCCAACTCCATTAGAGACCCCAATGCCCCTGCATCAACGTTCCTTAGAGTTCCAGGATTTGCATCTGAAATCTGTGTACCTGCTCCCTGACCCTGACCCTCATCTGCCAGAGCAGTAGTCACTAAAGGACGTGTCAGTTTGCACAATTACAAATCAGTGTGAGGGTGAGGTCTAGGGCACACAATTCACAAGATGACAGAGCCCTGATGAAGGCACAAAAGGGAGCACATTACTAAGCAGATGCTCTGACGCCGCTCAGACTGGGTCCAAGTCTTCCATCTCCCATATCTGTGGTATTCTAAGACTGTTTTTGAGACAATGCTTCCCTATGTAGCCCAGGTTAACCTGGAACTCACTATCCTCCTACATCTGCTTCCCAAGTGCATCGATTACAGGTGCACGCCACCAGAGGGACCAAGTAAGATGCCGACAGGAGGTCCCCTTTGGCCCAGCAGGAGCACACTCACACTGGGTGCTGCCCCACCCACCACCACTTCTCCTACCTGTTTCCTTCATCTAGGTTCAAAGCGCTGCAGAGGACTCCCTGACAGGGCCAGCCTGTGCAGCAGCTTTTCACTGGGTACATTCAGGTCCTGGGTGGCCAAGTGCACTGATGCTATGGCCCAAACCTATGCTGTGTCCCACCTGCCCTGGTACCCATTGCTGGCATCGCAGCCAGCCTGTCCAAGGCCATGAGCTCCATACTTGGCCTCCTTGAAAAACCTAATGGTTGCATAGACGGTGGAGAGAGGCACCTAATTCTCCTACTGGACAGGTAGGCCTTTCTGAGGCTCAGTTCCTGGTCTAGAAGGCATTCCTGCAGTGATCCCTCTGGGATCTGCTTTGCAAGAGCAGGCCAAGTTTTGAAAACTACCCTGGATGGAAGATCAACATGAGATCCTGTCCCAGCCACAGGCTCTTGAGTAGAGTGCTTACTGCACTATCCACTGGGTCCTAGTGCCCAGCTCACAGGCACCCCCATTAACATAGGCCTGTATATGTCCATGGTCCCAGTAAGGGACCCATGGTACTCACATCAGTGGGTGTTGTCATTAATGCTGTTGTTAAAAATGTCTAAATGACTAAAGCTCCAGTGCCGTCAGCCTCTGGCCTTTATGGGCCCAGCAGCTTCCACAGTTGATTCTCTTTTCTTAGAGCCCAGTGTGGGCTGAGCCCCCGCCTGTCCCCTCACTCCTCACAGAGGAGCGCCTGCAGCCAGAGGTGACCGCAGTTCACCTCAGCTTCCAAAGCCTTTCTCTGATGACTGTCCCGTCCCTTTCTCTCTTGGGAGGGTACCTGGGCTCTGTGGTTGAAAACTGCCCAGACTAACTCTGCACAACGGGAGGTTTTGCTCACGTCTGGCCTGTAGAGCATCAGCTGACACCAGCATTCTGAAAACTGTCCCTCCCACACGATGACTCCTGTGTCTGAACCACCGGATTTATTTCCATTTTTATTAGGCAATAAACAAAGGAATAAACGAGAGATGAAGAGCAGAACTAATATGCTTTTCCTTGGAAATAACGAAGCGAATCAAGTTGTTGTTACTGTTTTCAGCTGCAGGAGTCTGGAGTTGCACCTGGAGAGGTATTTACTATCCACAGCATGTAAAGTCAATGAAGAAGTGAACTCTTCTCCCCAACCCAAACACATCCATAAACCCTGATGGGAGCAAATTCCACTAATACTTGACACATTCACTTCGAATTTACTCAAATCACATGCACAGCTGCAAAAGGAAATAGACAGAACCCTTGAGCATACATAAGACACAGTGCACTGTTCACTGTGCACGGCCCAGCAGGCACTGGGCTAATCGGATCTCACGAACATTTTATGGAAAGCAGCTGCCCAGCTCTCTTGGACAGAGGGCACAAGGCCATCGACAGGGAGGTAGCAAACCTGGGCAGGCAGTAACCAGCAGGCAGAGCTGGACCCGGTCGCCTGCTGCTTCAGGTCCTGCTGCTTTGCACACAGGTCACAATATCCGGCAGGAGGCTATTTCTGTTCTCCTTAGTGACCTGTAGAAAGAGGCAAGAGAGCAAGCTTAGAGAGCACTTCCCTCTAACATAGTCCTTCGAGCCAACATTTCCTCGAGAGCAGGGCTGGAGGCAGAAGCCAGCTCTTCGGGATCACCAAGTCCCAAGTGGAATGCATGACTGAGGCACTGGGAGGCACAGGATGGAGGTGGGAAAGAGTGGGACTCAGCAGCTGCAGCCTGATCGGGGGGAAAAAGCAAGGAGGGGCTTGGGCTGGACCTGAGCCCTAGAGAGCAGCACACTGTGGCAGCTGCCCACAACTCTGGGTTACTCCCAAGGACAGTGACATCTACAGGTCTTTCCATGACCCTGGAGAATCTGAGTGCTGCAAGGAGCCTCTGACCTCAGCTTCCTGCTCCTCTGAGAGCTGAAGGGGAGCCAGAGAAGACAAGGGGATGCAGCCCAGAGTCTCACACAGGTCTCCTGACCTGGTGTGTGCTGCAGATAAGACCCCCAAGGTTACGACCTCACAGACCATGATGGGAAGGGACATAAAGAAGACCAAGAAGTGTGAAAGGTCCTATGGGGAAGATCCCTGAAAAGGCAGTGCAGGCTGGGTGGGGCTGCAGACAGCAGTCCAGGGGAAGAAAGCTTGGGCGGAAGCTGGTCAGGTGGTGAATGGTGTTCAGAGAGGCGCAGAGCCAAGAATCAAAGAGAGCAGGAGGCGGTGTGCCTGGATGCTTCAGTGAGCGTGTGGATATGAGGAGGAGTTTCTGTCCACCATAGGTCTCATCACACCCCCAAAGTGCATGCGTCAGAATCTAATCTCCTGCCATTCCATGAGTTAAAGGTATTTGAAAGAAGGGCTTTCAAAGGGTATCCTGAGGGCAGGGCCCATAGGATGGCATTGGTGGCTTTCTTATTTAGATTTTTTGCAACAGATGTGCCGCATGTACCACAACACCTGTTTATAAGGGTGCTGTGGATGGAACACAAGACGCTGTGCATGCTGGGCACGAACTCCAGAGTCATCGCCCCCCAGTATTAGCTTTGTAAAAGGAAGGGAGACCTGAGCAGGCATGCTTGCCATGTCTCAGCATGTGAGGTCTTCTGCCGTGCTATCGTGCAGCAAGGCCAGTGCCTAGGTGGGGAGGGGACTGGCCATCACCACTTACAGGGTATGTCGATGAGTCTTAAAGGAGAAGGGTGCCGCCATGGCTTTGACCTCTGTGTGCGTACGTGTGTGAACTGCCTGGCTGAGACACACTGCAAATGCCACGGAAGTTCACCCTCTAAGGGCTAGAGATGAACATTTCATCACAGACAAGGCCCCCGTTCACAGCCACCTCCTTCCTGCCTGCCCATCACCAGCAATCACCACTCTATTTCCTGTCTCAACGCCCTGGCCTCCTCTGGACAGTCTATAAATGGAATCATGGAGCTCGTGACCTTCTGTGACTGGCTTCTTTCACTCAGCACAATACAGCCTTCATCTAGGCTTCAGAATGTGGCTGTACT